>JAVALU010000105.1:0-215080 GCA_030770095.1 Gila robusta | reverse complement strand
TATTTCCCCAAAAATATTAAATAAAAATATCTTACTGACGCCCAAAGTTAGGAACGTTAGTGTTAATGATACTAAAGATTATTTTTCAGTATAAATGCGTTCTATTGAAATTCTTTATTGCAAAGTATCCTGACATAAAAATGTAAAATAAACTTTTTTCAACATGATGAAATTGAATGTTTTCTAGAGCAATCATAATCTATCATATATACTGATTTCTGAATGGATCATTGACACGGGGAAGACTGAGTAATGGATGGTGGCTGAAAATTCTGCATGATAACAAGGAATAATTTACACTTTACTATATATTATCATAGTAAACACTGATTGTACATTGAATATATTATTTCACATATACGGGTTTGTTTTGTATTTTTAAGTTCAAATTTATCATCCAGTGAGCGAAGTGAACGTCTTAAAAAACATTAAAAATATTACCTACCCCAACTTTTGAACGCAAAGTTTATATATATACTACGAGCAAAACCGGTATTTTGATTACGGGCCCAACATCCGGTTCACACCGAATCCCCGTTAGAGGCGCCAGCCAACTCACAGAAGGTGTCACTTACAAAATGATTTAAATCACCCCTTATTTGTACAGATTTGCTTCAAACTTCACTACTATAATTAAACACACTGCATATGGTAAGACCTGACCTTTCGTGAAGGTATGCTCAAAACATACTTTGTGATTGAGATGTGCCCTAGGACTATGCGCTCTTTGCAGAGCCCACTCCAATGCAACACTACAGCACAACCATCTTCGACGAGTCCCCAGGGATTTACTTTTTTGCATGTCTGCACAATAACCCGTAAAGGCACAGGTGGCTTGCCACCGGGGGCTTTATATATAGTATATATATATAATATATAATAAATAAGACTGCGAGCAGCGAAGAAGCCAAAGCGCGGTACCAGCCACCCAGGTGCCTTTAGTAACTAAAGCAAACCGGGTTGCGGTGCCACCGGCTTCTGCCCGTAAATCGGCTTGCACGCAGCTAATTTATTATTTGATTATTATTTATTTTTTATTATTATTATTATTATTTTTTTACTACCTTTTGGGACACTTTTGGAGCCGTAACTCTCAAAAACTCCTGAACTTTGCAGACACATGTCATAACCCCGCACAGGGACTGCTGAAGATGGTACCCGGCGTGTGCAAGGGCTCGACAAGCGCCCCCTGTACGGGTCCGAACACATGGTCCATAACTCATACACGCTTGCATGTAAAACAAATAACAAAAACTAAATAATAAAAAATATAAATAAAACAAATTTAAAAAAAAAAAATCATAAATAAATAAAAAAAAATATGAAACTTCTGTACACAAGTATCTCCTCGTTTTCATATATTTCTTCACACTCGGACTTTACTCCCAGCCCAACAGAATTTGCCATTTAGGGTTGTTTGTAAAACACTCCGCATGGATTTTGAAATCACCTCCTAGAGAATTCATACAAACCATTCGAAACTCGGTCAGCATGAAGTCTTGAAATTGATGATGAAAGTTTGTCGAGGGGATTATTGATATCTCGAAACGGTTTTGCCGTTGGCGAGAAACGAAATTATCGAGAAACGGTGTAACAGGAAAGTGTTCATAGTACTGCATACATTAACTGATCTTCGATGAACTTTCAACAGGTGGTTCGTTGTAATAGCCCGATCACATGGATTTGAATATTTAAGTCAAAGTTTACGCCACCAACGCACAGGAAGTGTGTCACTTACTAATTGCTTAAATCTCACTCATATGTTGACCCTTTTGGCTCAAACTATGTGTATAAGGTAAACACCGGCAAGATTAACATGTGAATATTTAGGATACGAAGACTGGGCCGTGCAACACATCAAACTTTTAATATCTTGTTTATGCTTTGAACTCTTAGCACTTGAATTTTGGGCATGAAACTCTTGACACATTCACATTATTTAGCCAGTAACATGTCAAAGTTTCTGAATACGGCGAGGGGCTGGTCTTAGCGCCCCCTTTTACAAAATTGGGAGTTAGTCCTATACTTTTCTACAATCTTAATAAACTCAGTATTAATGTTCATACGAGCTGACAACTTCCCCTTAGTTAAAGTCATTAGCTCAGACCAACAGAATCAATATTATGGTTTGAATGTGTGAGTTTTGGTCGATTTGCTCTTCCTCTCTCACTGACCCTACGTCACTCCGTGTTTTGAGGGAATGTTTGTCTGCTGATAGTAATGCTTTTATTTTTGTGTTTTTCAAGTTTTGGGCCCTTAAGACATGCTCGATAAACTCGTGAAACGTTGCACACATCTGAAACCCGCGCATCAGGCCGAGCTGAAATGTAAGCTCGAGCATGGGCTCGACAGAGCCACCTAATTGGATTCGATCACTTGTCCCATAATCAAACATGGCTTGCATTAATAATGAAACTCGGTACTCTATATAATCTCCATCGGGCCGAAAAACTTCGTCTCTAAGGTGATTACGCAGCTCAACAGAATCAGCTATTATGTTTTTGGAATTCATGGCTTTATATTTTGTGAGATACTCTGATAAGATTTAATCCCAAAACGCCACGAAACTCGGTCAGCACGTGAATCATGACATTGCGATGCTAAATTGCGAACGATTTTTGAGTATCTCCGAACTTTTCCCGTGCGAAAATGGTATTTATGACTAAAAAGGACCATAAATTGATAATAACTAGATGAATTATACCTACAGTTACAAAACTTGGCGTATATAATTTCTCATCTCCTAACTACTGTCTTAATTTACAATCCGTTAGACTACTCCAACAGAAAATCAATATTTGTACTTGAAAGTTGTCTGAGAATTTTCCTCTCCCTCTCTCTGACTAGAGAGCATGCACCACCTGCCATTCTTTAAGTGTTTGTCTTTTCTGTTGTAGGTTGGTTGGGGGGGGGGGGGGGGGGGGGGGGGGAGGGGGGGAGGGGGGTGGGGTCTCTTCCTCTGATATTAAAACTAACAAATTCATACATAGGCCCTTACGCCCTGCGCTTTGTCCAAATGAGATTTAGTACGCACTTTTATTTATTTAGTCACATGTATTGTACCACACACACACACACAATTGACATCGCGAGCCCCGCCGCTCTCTCTCAACTCATCCTCTCTCTTCTTCACCACACACACAGACTCTCTCTCTCACATCCACACACACAAAGTTCTTCGGCCCCGCGTCCTCTCTCAGCCATCACACAGCACTACACACACACCCACACACAGTTCGACGGTCCGCCCGCCCCGTCGCTCTCTCTCTCACACACACTACACACACAGATAGATTCGCCTCCGAGTTCTCTCTACTCTCGCTCTCTCACTCACTACACACACACACACACACACAGTCACATCGCGCCTCTCTCTCTCTCTACTGCACACCCACAGTACGATCTCGCGCCCGCGCATCTCTCTCTCACACACACGACACACACCACACACACAGTGCGACGCGCACCCAAGCCCTCTTGTCTCTTCTCTTCTCTCCACACAAACCTTTGCTATGATTGTCCTCTTATGAACAAGTGACTGAGTATGTTTTTGTTTCTCACTGTTTCGATCGCGCCCACCAATACCTCTCTCTCACACTCCACATCACACACAAGGCACACACACACACACACACACACACACACACACACACACACCCACACAAAACACACATTCACCACACCACACATCATTATTAAACAGTCTTTACTTTTGTTATTTTGAATCCCCTTTGAGGAACATATAGTAAAAACATAAACATTATGGGGTATAGATTTACGGTTGTTACAGTATAGAATTGATTTACTGTCACTGATTTTTATAAATTTAATTGTCCCAGCCTTAATATTAAAATAGGATCCATTATTTATTTCCCCAAAAATTAAAATACAAATTCTACTGACCGCCAAGTTTGAACGAAGTGGTTTAATGTTAAAAAATAATATGTTTCAATTAAGCTTACTTTTGAACTTTTCTATTCATACAAATATACCTGAAATAAAAATGTATAATAACTGTTTTCAAATTGATATTAGAAGAAAGGTTTCTGACTTCAAAATCAGCATATTTATACTGATTTTTCTGAAGGAATCATGTGACTCTAGACGGGAGTAATAGATGCTTAATATTATCTTTTGATCACACGAATATTTACTCTTTAATATTATTTACTTAGAAACAACAGCTGAATTTACATTTGAAATATTATTCACAATTTTCTGGGTTTTGGTTTGTATTTGTAAAGCAAATAAATAGCAGCCTTTGGTGAGCATAAGTACTTCTTAAATAACATTAAAATTAGTACGGACCCCTAACTTTTGAACGGCAAAGTAAATATTTATACTACGAGCAGCGATTACGGCCCAAGCCGTACACCGAAAACCCGATATAGCGCCACCACAGCACAGGAAAGTAGTGTCACATTCTAATTGTTGAAATCACCCCTTATTTTTTACCCGATTTGCTTACACAAACTTATATGAAAGTAAACACACGGCTGATGTAGTAACCTTATAGGAATTATTGATATCTTAGAAACTGTTGCCTGTGCATACCATCAAACTTTAATATTCTATGATTGATGCTTTTTGAACTCTTAGCATCTTAAATTGCAGGAAACTCGATAGACACGCACATTTATTAGCAGTAGAACATGTGCAAAGTTTTTCAGAAACGGCGTGTGCAGGGGCACATACGCCCCCTTTTCAAGAATGGGGGGTTAGTTTATCTACAGTAGACAAAACTCGTATGTATATTGTACTTCTCAAGCCGGACAACTTTCTAATTTAAAGTCAAAAAAAATTTTTTTAACCCTCAGACCAACAAAGTCAGATATATTTGTTTGAATTGGATGTTTTGAGAATTTTCTCTCTTCCTCTCTCTCTGAGACCCTTACGTCTCTCTCGTGTGTTTTAGGGAGGTGATGTTGTCTGCTGAGTGATAAAGCTTTTATTTGTGTTTTCAAGGTTTGGGCACTTAACGTCTTGAAAACTCCTTGAAACTTGCACACAGTCAAACCCAGCGCCAATCAGGCAGGCTGAAGCTGGTACCCGGGCGTGGGGCAGGCTCGACAGCGCCCCCTGGAAGGCGATTCGAACACTGTCCATGATATCAAACAGCTGCATGTAATAATAAATACTGCGTACATTAACATATTTAGATCTCAATCGGGCCAACAACTTCGGTTCTCAAATTAAACGACAGCTTCAACTGGAGTCAGGCTATTTTTGTTGTTTTGGAAAAAGTGAATCTTTTATTTTTTTATATCTTTCTACCTAAAAAGTAATCCAACACCACGAAACTCTTCAGCATGAAGTAAAGACATTGATAATGATAAAGTGCCAGCGTAATTTTGATATCTCCCACTTGTTTGGCCGTGGCGCGGAAATGAATTTATACTAAAAAATGACACAGAAATGTGTTATAACGTATTATTTTACCTACATTACAAAACTGCGTGTATATTTGTTCTCTTCAAGCCGAACAACTTCTAAATTTACAGTTATTGCGCTAGAACCAACAGAAAGTCAATATTGTGGTTTGAATGTGGATTCTGAAATTTTCTCTCCCTCGTCCGACAGGAAAGTGTTCCCAGACATTCGCATTATGTGTTGTGTGTCTGGTAGGGAGGGTTGAGAAAGGAGGGGGGGGTGTCCTCTTCGTGGTGATCTTACATATTTGACTGATTGATTGGTGTGTTTTATGTCGAGTTACACAAATATAAGTAAACAGTTTTTCATTCGACTGATGTCCTGTATGAAAAAAAATAATTGACATTAATTTTCCACTGTCCACAAAAACATACACACACAGATCATCGCTACCCCGCTATGGCGTCACTCTCTCCACACACACTACCACAAAGCACATTCGAAATCGCGCCCGCGCCTCTCTCTCTCTCACACTCACACACACACACTCGATCGCGCCCGCGTCCTCTCTCTCATCATCTCTCTACATCATCTCTCTTCCTCCATCATCTCACTCCTCCTCACTCTCTCTCACGCTCTCTCACACCACACACACACACCATAAAACACTCTTAGCCTTCGATCAGTTTCGATCGCGAAAACACGCCCCATTGCCTCTCTCGTCTCGAACGCACCACAACACAGTTCGATCTGCGGCCCGCTTAAATCTAATAATGCCTATCGTCTCTCTCCTCACACACACCTCGCACAACCACATTACTCAAAACCAACTCCAAAAAAAAGAAAAACTAAACCACTTAAAAACACAAAAATTAAACACAAAAAAAACAGCAAACATACACTTCATAACAAAAAAACAACCAAACAAGTATTACAACTAACAAATAAAACCAAAATACAAATCAAAAACACACAAAAACAATCAAACAACACAAACAAATACTACACACAATACAAACACAAAACACAACACACCCATCACACACAAAACACAAAACAACCATCCAACCAACACAAATACTAACAACAATACTAAAACAACAAAAAATACAACACTATCCATTACCACAAAACCAACCCATCACTCAAACTATACAACTATCATCACAAACAACAATACACACTAAATCACTCTACACAATCACCTTAACAAACACACAATCCAACAAAACACACACAACTAAAACACAATCAATATAAAAAACGACAGAACATGTAACACAAAAAACACCATTAAACAAAAAGTAACACACAAAATCACGAACATAAAAACTATACAAAAACCTCTAACAACAAAAAACACAAAAAGCAACAAACACAAATACACACCAAAACTACCAAAAAACATACAAACAAAATATACAACACAATCATAAATAACACACAAAACAACATACTAACACTACAAAACCACACGAAACGTCCACATGACCACCCACAAAAATAACAAAAAAACAATATACCATCGTAACACACTCTTCACACACATTAGAACTATACACATAACAGACAAACTATCTCAATTCTAAACACAGAACCAATACAACACTTACACACACAATGATCTCTCACAACAACTATAACAAATGACTCACCTAAACGCCACAATCACCAAAACCTTCATTCGTTTCGCGCCCCGCCCTCTGTCCTCTCTCGTTCGCACACACACACACTTTGCATAGGAGGTTGTCCTTCTATGAACAAAATGACAGATAGTTATTGCGTGTTCCACTTTCGAATCGCGCCCACAAGCCTATCACACATACGCACAAACACACGCACATCACACACACACACACACACACACACACACACACACACTACATATAAACATTGTGTACTTTTTTTTATTTAGAATTCTGTGAATGAACGTAAATGTTAAAAACAACAGGCAGGTATTTGAAATAAATCGTTTGTAACATTATAAAGTGTCTGCTACTGTCACATGTTATCAGGTGTAATATTCCGCCTGTGAAGTATAAAAAATGGAACCATGTGTATTTATCTTCCCCCAAAAAAAAAATAAAAATCGTACTGACCTCACCAGATAAGTTTGAACTAGTGTGTGAATGTTACATAAATATTATGTTATCATGATAATGCCGTGTCTTTTGAACGATTTCGTATTCATCAAGATAGCCCTGGAATGAAAAATTAAATAACTGTTTCAACATTGATGAAAATGAAAAATGTGTTATCTGTGAGCTGCAAATCATCATATTATACTGAATGGTCTGGCTAAGATCAGTACACGGAAGACTGTGTAATGATCGAAAAAGGCATTCTGTTTGAGCTACAGAATAATGTTACACTTTACATTGATAATTGAACAGATGAAAACACTGCTATTGTACAGTGAAAGATTTGTTCACAAGATGACTGGGTTGTTGGTTGTAGGGAATCAAATGAATGCAGCCTGTGGGAGCATACATGATCGTTCTTTTAAAACTAAGATATATGCCCGACTCCCAAACGTGTTGAACCGCAAAAGGATTTAGCTATAGAGCTACGAGCGAGCGTTACGGACCCCCACCTTAGCACCACACACACAGCAAATCCCCTGATAGAGCGCCACCTAACATGGCAGCAGAATGTGTCACTTCAAATATGATTGAAATCAACCTTCGTATGTTTACCTGATTCTGCGTCAAAACTTCACTACGATACATGTAAACGACACGCAGATGTAGACCTGACCTATCAGAAGTGCTTCACACAAACTTTGTGATTTGGTATTTAGCCCATCGATGCGCACGTTTGCAGAGCCCACACTCACCATGCAAGAGCTCACTGCAACACACACTAATAGCGCATAAACTTCTTTTCGACAGTCAAAGCAGGGTTACGGTTTGTTTGGCATGTCGTGCACAATAACCCTAAAGGCACCAGGTGGCGTGCCCACACCGGCTTAATATACTATATATATATATATATAGATACGATAGATATATATAGATAGATATATATATTGAGAAATTAAAGCTGCAGCAGCGATGAAGCCAAATGCGGTCGTACCGCACCACCCGTGCCTTTAGGTAACTAAGGCACCGGGTCGGTGCCACCGGCTTGGCCCGTATCCTGCTCGCACCTATATTTTCTTAATCTTCTTCATCTTATATTATTTTTTTACTACCTTTTGGACACTTTTGGAGGCCTTAACAGCTCAAAAACTCCTGAAACTTTGCACACAGTCAGAACCCGCGCCATCAGGGCCGCTGAAATGGTACCCGGCGTGCAGGGGGCTCGACAGCGCCCCCTGGAACGGCGTCTGAAAACATGGTCCATAAATCAAACACGCTTGCATGTAATAATATGAAACTCGTACACACATGTAGATCGCCTCGTTTCATACTATACTTCACACTCTTACTTTTTACCCACAGCCCAACAAAGTCGGCATTTAGGTTGTTGGTAAAAACACTCACCAATGGAAGTGAAATACTCCTCCTAGAGATTTCAAACAAACGCACGAAACTCGGTCACATGAAGTCAAGACAGTGAGGAATGAAAGTTTGCGAGGGATTTTTGATATCTCGAACGTTTGGCCGTGGCGAGAACAAAATTATGCGAGAAACGTGAAACAGAAGTGTGTCATAACTACTGCATACATTAACTGATCTTGAGAACGTTCAACATGTGTTCGTTGTAAGAGCCCGATCACATGGATGTGACTATTGTGAGTCAAAGTTATAGCGCCACCAACTGCACAGACGTGGTCACTTCCTAAATGCTTTGAAATCACCCTCTTATTTTTACCCATTTGCTTCAAACTTTATGTGTATAATGTAAACACACGGCAGATGTAGACCGGTGGAAAGATTATTGATATCTTAGAACAGTTGCCGTGCAACACATCAAACTTAATATTCTGTTTGATGCTTTGAGACTCTAGCATCTTGAAATTGCATGAAACCGACAGACACAGTATGCATATGGTTCAGATCTAGCCGACAACTTTCTAATTAACTTGTCATTAGCTCAGACAAAGGAATGTTAGATATTTGGTTTGAATGTGGATGTTTCTGAGAATTTTTCCTCCCTCTCCCTCGACAAGATAATGCACCCTGCCTTTCGTGTTGTCTGTGTCTGTTGGGAGGGGGGAGGGCTCTTTTAGTTTAAACACAAAATTATACATAGGCCATACTGCCCTCTTGTGTCCAAATTATATTTATATATACATTATACATATATTTGGTATGTGACTGAGACCGAAGCTGTTAAATACGGGACATTGATATGCCACGTGCAGAGCGCTCGAGGGAATTCCTATGAAGTTGCTGCTCGCTCATCGCCGTGGACGCGCACCGTTATGAATGAATCCGTGCAGCGTTAGTTCATTTTAAAATTAGCCCTTTCTGGCCGATTGCTTGACTTGTGTGTTCAATAGCCTAGTATTCTTCATGGAAACCACAACAACAAAAGATATAAAAGTTTGGTGTGAAACGCAGCATATGGAACAAGCTGCATCTCAAGATTGCAATGCTGAGTGTGTGTTGTTTGTGTTGTGGGTGAGAAGAGCGCGGCGAACTGTTGTTGGTGTTGTTGGGGGAGGGCTCTTCGAGTGATATATATGTATATCAAAATTATACATAGTCCATACTGCCCTCTTTGTGTCCAAAATGATATTTGATACATATATTTTGGCAAGCGAAGTGTACTGAGGATCCTGAATACTTTTAAATACGTACAGTCCACAACGACATTGAATAGGATGCGCTAGCCGAGCGCTGTGAAGGAATTCCTGATGGAAGTAGGAATGAACGAAAAAACTGGTCGCTCTGTTTCTGCTCTCTCGCCTGGCCATGGACGCGCATCCGTTATGAATCCAGTGCAACCGCATTACGATTTTAGGTTTCACTTGAAAATTAGTGCAAAAACGGCCGATTGCGGTGAAATGTGGTTGCAATATCAAGTATTTTGTCACGGAAAACACACCACAACAAAAGAGTACCAATGATAGATTCGCTTAAAATAGGGGCTTTTACATAAAATAGCCTATTCCGTCAGCTATCGTTTCAGTGCACACGTCACTCTCCGTGATTATGAAATTTGACTCCTGTTGCTGATATTTTGCGCTGCAACTTTCGTTCCCTCACAATTTAGAAACAAACACTCAGTCAAATGTGTTTTTATTTTTTAATTGGTGTATATATATGTGTGGTATATATGTGTTAATAATTTATATATATATATATATATATATATATATTATAAAATATATATACTTATATGTTTCAAATATATTAATTAACAATACGTGGAAAGAATGATACCTTTTAATCCACAATACCGTCAGTAGGGTCCGCCAGGTTGCGACCGTCATAATGAGCGAGTGCATTGATACTTTCGTTCAATACGAGTCGTTCGAAACGGCTGAGTCATGCATGAATAGACAGATTATTGAGTGGTCGGTGATTCTTTGAAGGCAACCGAATTCAGGTCAAGAAATGCGGAATCATTCATTAATGAGAACTCGCGTTGCTGGCGATATGCTCGTAGGGTTCTGCGTGATCGTTGTGTGAACTATTGTCGGCTGCTGAAACAGAAATAATAAGTCAATAGATTGCATCTAAAATGAAGTGAATTTGGACCTTTTGGTGTTAGTGTGTGTTGTGGGGGTGATAGGTCAGTTACAGGGATGTGTTAAATAATACCCTGTGTTAAAGTTTAGGCCTGTCTTTGGTTGATATATACTTGTTTATATAGAGAAAAAAATAGCATACAACCCAGGTATTGTAAATGTATGTGTTTTGCGGTAAATGACATTGAGACCTTTGTATTGTAATTGGGAAAATGACCTGAAAAATGAAATTATAAAGACTGAGCAATATTTCAGAATCATATATTTGCTTTCTTCCGTAAAAGTTTGAACTAACACTAACTTATATTCACAAGCTGAAATATAGATTATATATTTATGAAAATAATAATTAAATCACATTTGGATCGGTCTGTTTTTAATTCAATGTAGATAGTGTAACTGATAAAATAAACAGAATTAGCGGAAGCTCCGATCGAGGGGACCTATAAAATGAAAACCATATGCAAGAGATTATAGTGGCCAAAAGAGTTTTTTTGCTTTAGTAAACTAGGTGTTGGGGTGGGGTTTTGGTTGTTGTGTATAAGGGGTAAAAGATTTCAGGTTGGGTGAACAGTTGTAGGTTGTACACAGTTGGGACAAAGCACAATGTTGTGGTTTTAATCTGTGAGATGTTACATCGAATAGAAGGTAAACACTTTGCAGTGTTTTGGAATAATGTTCCTGTATGAACAAAAGGACGGGTATGTTTTTATGTCCTACATATGTTCAAAGCACGCCTCACCACACACACGCACACACACACTAACTCACTCACACGACCTCACACACACACACTCACACACAACACACACACACCCCCTATGTTTATTCTAATATCGCAAGCAGGCAAGTAATATTCTGTCTTGCACACTTCATATAACGTTCCCGAACGTGTTACTTATTCTCTGTGCATGAAGTCCAATGATACCGTAGGTGTCGCAGTTTTCATTTTAGGTTCAGAGGATTGCTTCACGCAATTACTTTGTGTTTTATGTGCCCTCAATGCACACTTTTTTTTGCATGAGTCCCCACCCAATGCAAGTCTCTACAAAGCACAAACCAGCTTCTCAAAGTCAAGCGAGTTACTGATTTGCCACGTACATGCACATAACCCGACAGGCACCATGGGTGGCGGGGCCACCCAGCTTAGTTTAATATAAAATATATATTGATATTATATTATTAATATAATTATAGCTGCGAGCAGCGAGTGAAGTCCAAAGCCGACGCACCGCCACTGCCTTTGCCTTTAGAATCTAAAGCACAGGGTTATGCGGGGCCACCAACCGCTTGGGCCCTAATCGCTGGCGCGCAGCTATATTTATTTTTAATATTTTTACTACCTTTGGACACTTTGTGAGGCCTAAACTTCGCAAAAACCCCCTGAAACGGTGCACACATTCATAACCTCGCGCCATCAGGGCCGGGCTGAAGATGGGACCCGGCGGCAGGGGGCTGCGACAGCGCCCCCTGATAACGGGGTATCCAAAACACTGGTCCTTAACCTCGAAACAACGCTTGCATGTAATAAAGGAATCAAACGAGTACACAATGAAGATCTCCCTCGTTTCATATATAATTCACACGCTTACTTTTTACCCAGCCCAACAGAATGCTATTTAGGTTGTTGTAATACACTACGCTTATGAATGTGAATACTCCTCCTAGAGAATTTCCAAACAAACGGCAAAACAGAACCCGTTTCAGCATGAAGTCCAAGACAATGAGATGAAATTTTGCGAGGGAGTTATGATATCCGAACGTTTTGCCGTGGCGAGAAACAAAATAATGCAGAAACGTGAAACAGGAATGTGTTCATAACTACTGCATACAGTTATACTGATCTTGATGAAACAATTCAACAATGTGTTCGTTGAAAACATCCTATCACATGATTGGTCTAGTGTGAGTCAAAGTTATAGCCCACCAAATAGCAGCATTAAGTGTGTCACTTTTCTAAATGCTATGAAATCACGCCCATTATTAGTACCCTATTTGCTTCTAACTTTATGTGTAATAATGTAAACACACTTGCAGATTGTAACCCTGTGAAAAGATTGTAAAAAAAAACAAAAAAAAATTGAGATAGCTTAGATACTGTTGCCAGTGCAACACATCAATCTGAATATGCTTGTTTGATGACTTTTGAGTACTCTTAGCAAGTCTGAATTGCATAAAACTCTATAACACATCACATTATTTACCCCATAGACTTGCAAATTTCAGAAACGGGCGGCGGTGCAGGCTCAGTACGCCACTTTTGACTAAGAATGGGGGGTATTTAAAATCGACATTAACAAAACGCGTATGTATATGTACTCTTCAGAGCAAGCCGACAACTTTCTAATTTGGAAATCATTACTCAGACCAAAAGAATCATAATTTTGGTTTGGAATGTGGATGGTTGGGAGATTTTTCTCTTTCTCTCTCTCTGAACCCGACGTCTCTCCGTTTGAGGGAGTGGTTATGGTCTGCTGAGTGCAAAGCTTTTATTTTTTTTTTTTCAAGTTTTGGGCCCTTACGTCTTGAAACTCCGTGAAAACTTGCACTAAAGGACAAAACCCCGCCATCAGGGCCGGCTGAAGCGGTACCCGGCGTGGCAAGGGGCTACGGGACAGCGGCCTCCTGACTGCGATTCGAACACTGGTCCAGATATCAAACATGCTGTGCCATGTAATAAGTAGGAATACTTCGTAACACCTGTATAGATCATCATCGCCGAGCCACAACTTGTGCGTTGCTCCTAAGTTTAACGACAGCTTCAACAGGAAAGTCAGCTCATAGATGGGTTGTTTGGGAAAAATGCATGCTTAGAATTTATGATATACTTCTCCTGAGAGAATTAATCCAAACGCCACGAAACTCGGTCAGCATGAAGTCAAGACATTGAGGATGCTAAAGTTGCGGACGGATTTTTGATATCTCGAACGTTTTGCCGTGGCGAGGAAAGGAATTTATGACTAAAAAAGGACACATAAATGTGTTAATAACTTAGATAATTTTACAACTACAGTTACAAAACCTTGGGAGTAATAATGTTCTCTCATGCCGAACAACTTTCTAATTTACATCCTTTAGCTCCGACCAACAAAGTCAGATAGTGTGGCTTGAATGTGGATTCTGAAATATCTCTCCCTCTCTCTGACAGAGAGAATGCACCTGCCATTCTTTATGTGTGGTGTGTCTGTGTGTCGTGTAGGGGTGGAAGGGGAGGGTTGGGGGGTCTCTTCGGGTGATAGTTTAACACAAATTCATACATAGGCCATACGCCCTCTTGTGTCCCAAAATTGTATTTATGACCACTTGTTATTATTATTTATTACATGTATTAGCGCACACTACATCACCACACACACAGTTCGATCGCCCGCGCGCCTCTCTCGCTCGTCTCCCTCTCTCATCTCTCTCACAACACTCACAGTCTCTCTCTCTCTCTCCACACACACATCCAGTTCGATCGCGCCCGCGTTCTCCTCTCTCGCACACACACAACTCACACCACACACCACACACACACAGTTGCGATCGCGCCCCGCCCTCTCTCTTCTCTCTCTCAGCACACACACACACACACACTCCTCGCGCCCGCGTCTCTCTCTCTACTCTCTCGCATCACACTCTAACACACACACACACAGTGCGATCGCGCCTCTCTCTCTCTCACGCACACACACAGTTCGATCGCGCCCGCGCTCTCTCTCACACTCTCAACACACACACCACACACGCACAACGCACATCACACACACACACACAGTTCGATCTGCCGCCCGCGCCCTCTGTCTCCTCTCTCTCACACACACTTGCAATGATTGTTGGTCCTCTATGATACAAAATGACGGTAGTATGTTGTTGGTTTCCACTGTTCGAGTGTCGCGCCCACGGCCTCACACACCACACACAACAAACACACCCATCACAAACGACACACACAGCACACGACAACACAACATAAAACAGTTGTGTACTTTTTTTTTTTTGAATTCTTTGATGAACATAAAATTAAAAACACAGCATTATTTGAAATAGATCTTTTGTAACATGTTAAATGGTCGTTACTGTCACTTTTACAATGAATATCCTCTTGATGAATTAAAGTATTGATCCATTTTATTGTATTTCCCCCAAAAATTAAAATAAAAATTCTTAATCGTACCCCAAAGTTTTGAACGGTAGTGTTTAATGTTACAAAAGATTATTTTCAATAAATGCTGTTCTTTTGAACTTTCTATTCATCAAAGTATCCTGAATATAAAAATGTAAATAACTGTTTTCAACATTGATGATAATGGAAAAATGTTTCTTGAGCATCAAATCATCATATTATACTGATTTCTGAAGATTCATGTGACACTGAAGACTGGAGTAATGAGCTGAAAATTCACTGCTTGAATCACAGGATAATGCGACTTAAATATATGTATACTAAGAAAACAGCTGATTTACATTGAAATATTTATTTCACACATATTTACTGGGTTTGTTTTGTATTTTTTAATCAAATAAATGCAGCCTTGGTAGAGCAGAAGTGACTTCTTTTAAAAACATTTAAAATATACACTGACCACCAAACTTTTGAACGGCAAGTGTAAGATTATAGATAGCCGAGACGATTACGGCCCAAAGCCGGGCACCGCAACCCGGTTATAGCCCACCAACTGGCAGCAGGAGTGTGTCACTTTTCAAAATATTTGAAATCACCCTCTTGATTTTGCCTGATTTGCTTCAATCATTCACTACATAATGTAAACACACGGCAGATGTAGACCTACCTTGTCAGAAGGGTTGCTCACACATACTATTGTGATTGATATGTGCCCTCGATGCGCACTTTTGCAGAGCCACACCAATGCAAGCTCTACAGCACACTTCTTTTCGACAGTCATAAGCAGGGTTACGGTTTTTTGCATGTCGTGCACAATAAACCTAAAGGCACCAGGGTGGCGGTGCCACCGCTTTATATATATATTATATATAGATATATATATATATATAAATATAGCTGCGAGCAGCGATGAAGGGCCAAAGGCGGCGGTACCAGCCACCCGGTGCCTTTAGGTAACTAAGGCACCGGGGTTGCGGTGTGCCAACCGGCTTGGGCCCGTAATCGCTGCTCGCAGCTATATTTCATTTCTTCTTATTATTTTTACTACCTTTTGGACACTTTTGGAGCCTTAACATGCTCAAAAACCTCTGACACTTTGCACCATCACCGAAACCCGCGGCCATCAGGCCGGGCTGAAGATGGTACCCGGCGTGGCAGGGGGCTCGACAGCGCCCCCTGGAACGGGTCCGAAACATGGTCCATAAATCAAACACGCTTGCATGTAATAATATGAAACTCGGTACACATGTAGATCTCATCGGTCATATATACTTCACACTCTTACTTTTTACCCCAGCCCAACAGGAAGTGGCTATTTAGGGTTGTTGGTAAACACACGCAATGGAATGTGAAATACTCCTCCTAGAGAATTCAACAAACGGCACGAAACTCGTCAGCATGAAGTCAAGACATTGAGGATGAAAGTTTGCGAGGGGATTTTGATATCTCGAACGGTTTTGGCCGTGGCGAGGAAACTAATTTATGGCGAATAATGGAAACAGGAAGTGTGTTAATAACTTCTGCATACATTGACTGATCTTGATGAAACTTCAGCAGTGTGTTCGCTGTAAGAGGCCGATCACATGGATGTGACTATTGTGAGTCAAAGTTATAAGCGCCACCAACTGGCAGCAGGAAGTGTGTCACTTTCAAAATGCTTTTAAATCACCCTCTTATTTTTACCCGATTTGCTTAAAACTTTGTGTATAATGTAAACACACGGCAGATGTAGACCTGTGAAAGGATAATTTAATATCTTAGATACTGTTGCCGTGGTAACGCATCAAACTTTAAGATTATTTTCTGATGCTTTTGAGACTCTTAGCATACTTGAAATTGCATGAAACTCGACAGACACATCACATTTATTAGCCAGTAGACATGTGCAAAGTTTCAGAAACGGGCGTGGTGCAGGGCTCAGTAGCGCCACCTTTTGACAAAAGAGGGGGAGTTAGGTCTATACTTTTATCTACAATCTTAAAACTCAGTATGTATATGTTCATCATCGCGCTGGACAACTTTCTAATTTACAGTTATTAGCTCAAACCAACAGGAAGTCAGATATTTTGGTTTGAATGTGGATGTTTTGGAGAATTTTCTCTTCCTCTCTCTCTGACCCTACGTCTCTCCGTGTGGTTGGGGAGGGGGATTTGCTGCTGAGTGAGAATGCTTTTATTTTGTTTTTCACGGTTTTGGCTATATTTCTTCTTATTATTTTTTTACTACCTTTTGGACACTTTTGGAGGCCTTAACATGCTCAAAAACTCCTGAAACTTTGCACACATGTCAGAACCCGCGGCCATCAGGGCCGGGCTGAAGATGGTACCCGGGCGTGGCAGGGGGGCTCGACAGCGCCCCCTGGAACGGGGTCCGAAAACATGGTCCATAAATCAAACACGCTTGCATGTAATAATATGAAACTCGGTACACATGTAGATCTCATCGGTTCATATATACTTCACACTCTTACTTTTTACCCCAGCCCAACAGGAAGTGGGCTATTTAGGGTTGTTGGTAAAACACACGCAATGGAATGTGAAATACTCCTCCTAGAGAATTCAAACAAACGGCACGAAACTCGGTCAGCATGAAGTCAAGACATTGAGGATGCTAAATTGCGGACGGATTTTTGATATCTCGAACGGTTTGGCCGTGGCGAGGAAATGAATTTATGACTAAAAAAGGATACATAAAGTGTGTTATAAATTAGTTAGTTTTACCTACAGTTACAAAACTTGGCGTGTATATTGTTCTCTTCAAGCCGAATAACTTTCTAATTCACAGTTATTAGCTCCGACCAACAGAAAGTCAGATATTGTGGTTTGAATGTGGATTCTGAGAATTTTCTCTCCCTCTCTCTGACAGACAGAGTGTTCCCTGCCATTCTCTGTGTGTGTGTGTGTGTGTCTGTGTAGGGAGGGTGAGAAGGAGGGGGGGGGGGGTCTCTTCGGGTGATATTATTACGTATGTGACTGAGGATGTTGTGTTTTATTGCGAGTGTACACAAAAAAAATGACGGAGTATGTTTCCACTGTTCACACACACACAAACACACACACACACGCACACACAGTTCGATCGCGCCCGCGCCTCTCTCTCTCACACACGCGCGCACACACACACACACACACAGTTCGATCGCGCCCGCGCCTCTCTCTCTCTCACACACACACACACACACAGTTTGATGGCGCGCGCCTCTCTCTTAAGCTGGAGTGTGTGTGTGCGCGAGAGAGAGGCGTGCTGGCGCGATCGAACGTGCCAGCGCGTGTGAGAGAGACGAGAGAGAGAGAGAGAGAGAGAGAGAGAGAGAGAGGCGCGGGCGTGGGCGCGATCGAACTGTGTGTGTGTGTGTGAGAGAGAGAGAGAGAGAGAGAGAGAGAGAGGCGCTGACATCATTTTATACGGAAATCAATTATTTATAATTCAGATGAGAATAAAGTTAGTGTTAATTAAAATTAAGGAACATTTAGTTTTTCTGTTCTGAATATCATTAAAACAGAAAAGGCAGAGACAACATAATTATAAATAATCTTAAGATATTATATTGTATGCTATGTGTTGTGAATACACCCATGTTAAACATTAAAATTTACTTCCATTGCATATCATAGAACACATAAGCGTAAAATATAATTACATTAATAAACCTGTACAAAGACCTCCAGATAAATACTGGGCTTCTATATTTACACATTTAAGTGTAAATATAGAAGCAAAACATACTGAGCTATGACATCATACGACATTAAAAATGATTCTATATTTAAATTATCTCATATATGTGGCTATTGTGGTTCACGATCATAGGCCCTGTCCCAAATGGCACACTTCATATACATTTTCGGTCTTGTGTAGTTATTTCATGTGTCCGTTAAATCCATGAGACTAGAGTGTGTCATTTTTCATTTTAGGTTTTAGAAGGTTTTTCACGCATACTTTGTGGTTGATATATTTCCTCGATGCGCACTTTTGCAGAGCCCACACTGATGCAAGCTCTACAGCACACAACAGTCAAAGCAGGGTTATGTTTTTGCACGTCGTGCACAATAACCCTAAAGGCACCGGGGTGGCGGCTTGTTTATATATATATATATATATAAATATAGCTGCGAGCAGCGATGAAGGGCCAAAGCTGGCGGCACCGCCACCCCGGTGCCTTTAGGTAAAGGTACCGGGGTGGCGGTGCCACCGGCTTGGGCCCGCAATCGCTGCTCGCAGCTATATTTATTATATTATTATTATTATTATTATTATTATTATTATTATTTACTACCTTTTGGGCACTTTTGGGGCCCTTAACGTGCTCGAAAACTCTTGAAACTTTGCACACGGGTCAGAACCCGCGGCCATCAGGGCCGGGTTGAAGATGGTACCCGGGCGTGGCAGGGGGGCTCGACAGCGCCCCCTGGAACGGGATTCGAAAACATGTCCATATATCAAACACGCTTGCATGAATTAATCTGAAAATCGGTACACATATAGATCTCATCGTTTCATATATCCTTCGCACTCTTACTTTTTACGCCAGCCCAACAGGAAGTCGGCTATTATGGGTTGTTTGGAAACTCATGCTCAGGAATTCGATATACTCCTCCTAGGGAATTCACCCGATCGTCACCAAACTCGGTGTGCATGAAGTCAAGACATTGAGGATGAAAAATTGCCAGGGGATTTTTGATATCTCGAACGGTTTGGCCGTGGCGAGGAAACGAATTTATGGCGAATAATGGAAACAGGAAGTGTGTTATAACTTCTGCATACATTGACTGATCTTGATGAAACTTCAGCAGTGTGTTCGCTGTAAGAGGCCGATCACATGGATGTGACTATTGTGAGTCAAAGTTATAGCGCCACCAACTGGCAGCAGGAAGTGTGTCACTTTCAAAATGCTTTAAAATCACCCTCTTATTTTTACCCGATTTGCTTCAAACTTTATGTGTATAATGTAAACACACGGCAGATTTAGGCCCCGTTCACATATCGCGTCTTTTGCGCGCTCAAGTTCATTATTTCAAATGGAGGCGCGCGGTTTGCGCGCTCATAATGGAAGCGACGCGGTCGCGGTGCGACGCGCTCGTTTTTTCCAGGCGCGTCCGCGCCGCATCGAGATAAAAACATCTCAACTTTTCAGAATGCCGCAAGCGCACCGTAGGTCACGTGACACGAACCAACCAATCAGCTTCCTCGCCATTTTTGTTACCTCAACAGAACTAAATGGAGGAACGGCTCATCATTGCGGTCCAGGGATTTCCTGAAATTTATGACTTGTCAAGCCCTCATTATTTTGACTCAAATAAGAGGCATAATGCATGGAGACACATAGCCTTGGAGCTTGGAATAACTGGTAAGTATAATACTGTTTTACATTAATGTTTACTAACTGGTTTGTCAGTCATGCTAGCCGATAACATTTTTCAGTGTCATGCAAAATGACTGTCAGTTATTATATTAGCACCTAAAATGTACATATTAGCAAATAAATGTCCATATTAGCACCTAAAATGTACATATTAGCACCTAAAATGGACAAAAGTTTTCCTTTTGAAAAGGTACAGTCCCAGTGACAGCTTTTGTACCTTTTTTTCTGAGAGTGGTAATGTTACATGCATCTATCTGTCCTCTGAACATTAATCATTATGTTTATTCAGAGGATGAGGGCAGAAAGAAGTGGAAATATTTGAGGGATAAGTATATAAAGGAGAGGAAAGCAGAAAGGGAGAAGAGAAGTGGCTCTGAGGGAGGAAGTCAGAGAAAATGGAAGTTCACAAATGCTCTCAGCTTTCTGGAGCGATTTGTGAAGGAGAGGCCAACGTCATCCAACATCCCACAGGCCTCAGATCAGCTAGGCTCTGAACGTAATGAGGTAGCTTTCTACAGAAGTTTGAAGTCAGAAGTTTGGATAATATATAGAAAGTACGAGTAGCTGTTAGTATTTGGATAATTGAAATATGCAGTATTTACTGGAGTAAAAGCTAATACATAATAACATACTTCATCAATCTTAAGTCATGATTTGTTTTTCTGCTAAAATAACTTTATTTTATTCTCCTAGGACAGCCAAAGTGAGGGTCTCATTACCTTGACCCTACTTCCTGTAGAGCCAGAGCCCCTGGCATCGACCAGCAGCAGCAACAGCAGTCAGCCAACAAACATCCAGTCTATGTGTCCTACACCTGTCACCCAGGTCTCTAGATGTTCCTCAATGGGAAAAAGGAGGAGAAGTGCAGAGCCAGACCTCTCTGAATTCCAGAAGAGCATTCTAAGTAACCTGAGTAAACCTCAAGACTACGATGAACTCTATTTCATGAGTCTCGTTGGAACATTTAAGAGACTTCCTCCGCAGAGAAAAGCAGAAGTGCGAATGAAAATCGAGCAAGTTCTTTATGAAGCTGAGTTTGAGTGAGGTGTGTGTGTGTGTGTGTGTGTGTGTGTGGTGGTGGTGGGGGGGGGGGGGGGGGCGGTTAGTCAGTGGAGACAGAGGTGATTGTCTATTACATTATTGTTATTGATATGTTATTGTTATTTTTATTTACTTTTTTTGTTCATTGTTTAACTAAAACGTGTATTTTTACAATGTTGATTAATACATGTGAATGTTTCTAAAACAATTGAACTGATCAATAAATTAATTAATTTGAAAATGAGGCAAGTTGTATTAAAATGTAATTATTTTATTAAGTAGTATATTACAGATTAGTTTATTCTTTGGTTATTCACTTATTCTTTGTTATAATGTAACATCAAATAATGTTCTCCTGCCATGGGACTGCACCCTCGGTAGATGAGAAATACTGGGTAAATTTCTCTCTGATGGTTATAGCTTCGCGAGACGAGTTGTTGCTGCTCATCCTGTGGAGATCTCCCATTGCCCTTGGAGTGGAGTCAGGTTCTGATGACGGTGCTTGTGGATGATCCTCTGCCTGATCTACCCTCAGAAGGTTGTGGAGGATGCAGGTAGCCTTAACAGCTTTCTCTGCCATTTCTGGGGTCACTCCTAGCACTCTTCTGTACAGCCGCCATTGTGCCGCTAGGATTCCAAATGAGCACTCCACCATTCGCCTGGCCCGGGAAAGCCTGTAGTTGTACAGCCTTTTCTCTCTCCCAATGTTCTGGCCAGGATGTGGACGCATCATGTGGCGTCTGAGGGGAAAGGCTTCATCCGCAACGAACACATGTGGCATAGGCCCCAGATGCTCTGCACCAGGGAGAGGTTTGTCCTCTGGTATGCCAAGGCTGCCCTGACAGAGAGCTCTTCCAAATGCTGAAACAGCCAACGTACCACCATCACTACTTCGGCCATAAGCTCCAACATCCACCACCTGGAAGCGATACCGAGCATCAACAACAGCAAGGAGAATAATTGAGAAGGAGCCTTTGTAGTTAAAATAAAGGGAACCGCTGGACGCAGGGGCCTGAATCACTATGTGCTTGCCATCTACTGCCCCAACACAGTTAGGGAAATTCCACATCTGCTGGAAATCAGCTGCGATTTCTCGCCAGCGTTCCCTGTTAGGTGGTGGCATGTATTCTTCCACAAGGTTGTCCCATATAGCTTCACACACATCTTTTACGATGCCTGCAACTGTAGAATGACCCACGCGATAACTGAAGGCGATGGTCTTAAATGAATCCCCAGTTGCAAGATATCTGTAACAAATGTACATTTATATTTAGTGTGTGTAAAGTATGTATAAAAATACCACAATTAAGTTATTCATATATAAAGTCATTTACGAATACTAGTAGACCTAATGCCTATGTCGAAGCATGACTGGCCTAAGACATGAAACGAGTGGTTATCAATGTGTATAAATGCAACGTGTATCAATGCAACGAGCGCAGACATGCTCTTTGAGGTGGTGACCATAGACCTGCATTATATGACTGACAGACAAGAACGCTTTGACCTAAAAATATCAAAATTGAAAATACTGTGAAAACAAAGACACCTACATCTTGGATGCCCTTGAGGTAAACTAAAACATACCAAAAATTAATTTCAAAGTGAACTATCCCTTTTACTGATAGAAATTACATATATTTAAGAGTAACTTACTCAACTCTGCTTGTACTGAAATGAAATACTTCTTTCACCACTGTGATGTCATGCTTTGACATAGGCATTAGGTCTACTAGTATTCGTAAATGACTTTATATATGAATAACTTAATTGTGGTATTTTTATACATATGGACAACGCTGTAAACTGCTGCACTACTAGTAAAAAATATATTTACTAAAAATATGAATGCTCACAACTGATTTCTTGTTAAATCCATCATTGTTTATAACGAATTGTTCTATATTCTATATATAAATGTGTATGTTTGCTATTTCTGGCGTTTTATGACCACTTCAGTTATATCTAACCTCAGACAAATGCAGAGCCGTTGGGCAGGAGAGATGGTTTCACGGCAGAAGCTCTGTTTACCAATGCTTGGGCCAACTTTTCTTAAAATATAATCAAACTGGTCCTTGTCCACTCTGAAATAGGCTTTGAACCTCCCATTGTCCAGGTGGAGTTCCTGAATCAGATGGTGAAATTCCCCATGGTTCTTGCGTTTCTGTAGTATAGGGTGCACCCAAACACTGCGTTTTTTACTTTTCTGAGTAAATAAGTCTTGTAACAGGGTTACAGCAAGGGTTTTTCGGTGGTGGAAATCCATTGCTGAAATTTCCTTCATGTAACGGAGAGAGCAGCTGATGGTTGCTTAGCAACGACAGACGCCTCCGGAGCGCAACCGCCCTAGCGCTTCTTTGGAAAAAGGAGAACGCGTGCGCCTAGCGTTTTCTACGCGTTTTTAGGCGCGATATGTGAACGGGGCCTTAGACCTGTGAAAGGATTATTGATATCTTAGATACTGTTGCCGTGGTAACGCATCAAACTTTAAGATTCTTTTTTGATGCTTTTGAGACTCTTAGCATACTTGAAATTGCATGAAACTCGACAGACACATCACATTTATTAGCCAGTAGACATGTGCAAAGTTTCAGAAACGGGCGTGGTGCAGGGGCTCAGTAGCGCCACCTTTTGACAAAAGAGGGGGAGTTAGGTCTATACTTTTATCTACAATCTTAAAACTCAGTATGTATATTGTTCATATCGAGCTGGACAACTTTCTAATTTAATGTCATTAGCTCAGACCAACAGGAAGTCAGATATTTTGGTTTGAATGTGGATGTTTTGGAGAATTTTCTCTTCCTCTCTCTCTGACCCTACGTCTCTCCGTGTGTTTGAGGGGAGGGGGGTTTGTCTGCTGAGTGAGAATGCTTTTATTTTTGTTTTTCAAGGTTTTGGGGCCCTTAACGTGCTCGAAAACTCTTGAAACTTTGCACACGGGTCAGAACCCGCGGCCATCAGGGCCAGGCTGAAGATGGTACTCGGGCGTGGCAGGGGGGCTCGACAGCGCCACCTGGAATGGGATTCGAACACTTGTCCATATATCAAACATGCTTGCATGTAATGATATGAAACTCGGTACACTTATAGATCTCATCGGGCCGAACAACTTTCGTGCTCTAAGTTTTACGACAGCTCAACAGGAAGTCAGCTATTATGGGTTGTTTGGAAAATGCATGCTTTTATTTTTTATATACTTCTCCTAGAGAATTAATCCAAACACCACGAAACTCGGGCAGCATGAAGTCAAGACATTGAGGATGCTAAATTGCGGACGGATTTTTGATATCTCGAACGGTTTGGCCGTGGCGAGGAAATGAATTTATGACTAAAAAAGGACACATAAAGTGTGTTATAACTTAGGTAATTTTACCTACAGTTACAAAACTTGGCGTATATATTGTTCTCATCAAGCCGAACAACTTTCTAATTTACATCCTTTACCTCCGACCAACAGAAAGTCAGATATTGTGGCTTGAATGTGGATTCTGAGAATTTTCTCTCTCCCTCTCTCTCTCTGACAGAGAGAATGCACCCTGCCATTCTGTATGTGTGTGTGTCTGTGTGAGGAGGGGGAACACAAATTCATACATAGGGCCATACTGCCCTCTTGTGTCCAAAATTGTATTTATACGCACTTTTATTTATTTATCACATGTATTACGCACACACACACACAGTTCGATCGCGCCCGCGCCTCTCTCTTTCTCTCTCTCTCACACACACACACACAGTTCGATCGCGCCCGCGCCTCTCTCTCTCTCACACACGCACACACACACACACACACACAGTTCGATCGCGCCCGGGTCTCTCTCTCTCTCTCTCTCACACACACACACACACACACACAGTTCGATCGCGCCCCGCGCCTCTCTCTCTGTCTCACGCACACACTACCTCTCTCTCTCTCTCTCTCTCTCTCTCTCTCTCTCACACACACACACACACACACACAGTTCGATCGCGCCCGCGTCTCTCACACACACACACAGTTCGATCGCGCCCGCGCCTCTCTCTCTCACACACGCACACACACACACACACACACAGTTCGATCGCGTCCGCGCCTCTCTCTTTCTATCTCTCTCACACACACACAGTTCGATCGCGCCCGCGCCTCTCTCTCTCACACACACACACAGTTCGATCGCGCCCGCGTCTCTCTCTCTCACACACACACACACACACACACACACAGTTCGATCGCGCCCGCGCCTCTCTCTCTCCCACACACGTACACACACACACAGTTCGATCGCGCCCGCGCCTCCCTCTCTCTCTCTCTCTCTCTCTAATGTGCTATATTAGATCAATGTTTTCCTTAAACATTTTATCCACACTAACTTTATTCTCATCAGAATTATAATTTATTGTATAAAATAATACTACCATTAAAAAAACACATTTGATTTTCTATTTTAATCAATGTAGAATGTGTAACTTAAAAATAAACAGATTAGTGCTCTGTTTGAGGACAAGAAATTAAAACCAATGCAATATGATGAATGTCCAAAAGATGGCACTCACAGACTGTTTTTAAATGAGGTTGGATAAATATTTTTTGCTTTTAAACTGTGTGGGTGTGTGTGGGTGAGATTTTGGTTGGGGGACAGTTGTAGGTTACAGTTTGAGTTTATAGTTTGACAAAAGCACTTTGTTGTGTTTTATTGTGAGTGTACATAAATATAAGTAAACACTTTGCAGTTTGAATTTATGTCCTCTATGAACAAAATGACGGAGTATGTTTTTATGTGTAACAGTTCAATCGCACCCGCACCCGCACCTCACCCACACACACACACCACACACACACACACACACACATTGGAACGTGAGTGAAGTACAAAGCCTATTATAAAGAATAGTTAAGCATCCAAATACATCGCAAATGTTGAAACAGTTTGATTCTAATGAGAGAGTTACGTGAGCCCAACACCACTTACTTTCACTTTCGCTTTACATTATTTCGGTTACTTCTTGTTTATAGTTTTTTAAAATTCTTGTTCTGTTCTGAATATCATTAAATTTAAAGGATTGCTTGTGTAATATTTTGAGTGTATCATCAAATCAGAATAATTCTCCCGGTTTCCCTAGTTATTTATTTTTATTTTTATTTTTTTATTGTACTAATCAGGTAAGGCAAGTAATATTCTCTGTGTCTTTATATATATATATATATATATATATATATATATATATCATCTGAATTATTAATAACTTATTTCTGTATAAAATAAATATTCCAGAATAATCCAGACCAACCAGAGTGCACTATTCCTTCAACATCATCAGTGCTGAAGCGGAACTACCAGAGCCGTTCGGCAGATAGCGAGCAGATGCAGCATATGTGTTGTATCGAGGCAGGGTCAGGCCAGGGGAATCCATTTGCAGCTTTTTATTAAGAATGGTCAAGACAGGCAGGGTGAACAATGGCAAACAGGGCAGAACAGAAAAGGCAGAGACAAACCAGGTTGACAGGCAAAGGACAAAGACCTCCAGATAAATACTGGGCTTCTGGATTTACACATTTAAGTGCTGCAAAACATATTGACCTAAAAATTATACTAAATTTAAATTATCTCATATACGTGGCTATTGTGATTCACGATCATAGGCCTTGTCCCAAATGGCACACTTCATATGAATTTTCGGTCTTCTGTACTTATTTCATGTGTCTGTTAAATCCATGAGACCGTAGGCTGTCTCATTTTTCATTTTAGGTTTCAGAAGGTTGCTCACGCATACTTTGTGGTTGATATGTGCCCTCGATGCGCACTTTTGCAGAGCCCACACTGATCCAAGCTCTACAGCACACTTCTTTTCAACAGTCAAAGCGGGGTTACGTTTTTGCACGTCGTGCACAATAACCCTAAAGGCACCGGGGTGCAGGCTTTTATATATATATATATATATATATATATATATATATATATATATATATATATATAAATATAGCTGCGAGCAGCGATGAAGGGCCAAAGCTGGCGGCACCGCCACCCCGGTGCCTTTAGGTAAAGGCACCGGGGTGGCGGTGCCACCGGCTTGGGCCCGCAATCGCTGCTCGCAGCTATATTTAGGGCCCAAGCCCAAAGGGCGAAGGCCCTATTGTTTTCCTTAGGATTATTTATTCTTCTTCTTCTTATTATTATTATTATTATTATTTTTTTACTACCTTTTGGACACTTTTGGAGGCCTTAACATGCTCAAAAACTCCTGAAACTTTGCACACATGTCAGAACCCGCGGCCATCAGGGCCGGGCTGAAGATGGTACCCGGGCGTGGCAGGGGGGCTCGACAGCGCCCCCTGGAACGGGGTCCGAAAACATGGTCCATAACTCAAACACGCTTGCATGTAATAATATGAAACTCGGTACACATGTAGATCTCCTCGTTTCATATATACTTCACACTCTTACTTTTTACCCCAGCCCAACAGGAAGTGGGCTATTTAGGGTTGTTGGTAAAACACACGCAATGGAATGTGAAATACTCCTCCTAGAGAATTCAAACAAACGGCACGAAACTCGGTCAGCATGAAGTCAAGACATTGAGGATGAAAGTTTGCGAGGGGATTTTTGATATCTCGAACGGTTTGGCCGTGGCGAGGAAACGAAATTATGGCGAGAAACGTGAAACAGGAAGTGTGTCATAACTACTGCATACATTAACTGATCTTGATGAAACTTCAACAGTGTGTTCGTTGTAAGAGCCCGATCACATGGATGTGACTATTGTGAGTCAAAGTTATAGCGCCACCAACTGGCAGCAGGAAGTGTGTCACTTTCTAAATGCTTTGAAATCACCCTCTTATTTTTACCCGATTTGCTTCAAACTTTATGTGTATAATGTAAACACACGGCAGATGTAGACCTGTGAAAGGATTATTGATATCTTAGATACTGTTGCCGTGGCAACACATCAAACTTTAATATTCTTGTTTGATGCTTTTGAGACTCTTAGCATGCTTGAAATTGCATGAAACTCGATAGACACATCACATTTATTAGCCAGTAGACATGTGCAAAGTTTCAGAAACGGGCGTGGTGCAGGGGCTCAGTAGCGCCCCCTTTTGACAAAAGTGGGGGGGTTAGTTTTATCTACAGTAACAAAACTCGGTATGTATATTGTACTCTTCAAGCCGGACAACTTTCTAATTTAAAGTCATTAGCTCAGACCAACAGGAAGTCAGATATTTTGGTTTGAATGTGGATGTTTTGGAGAATTTTCTCTTCCTCTCTCTCTGACCCTACGTCTCTCCGTGTGTTTGAGGGGAGGGGGGTTTGTCTGCTGAGTGAGAATGCTTTTATTTTTGTTTTTCAAGGTTTTGGGGCCCTTAACGTGCTTGAAAACTCTTGAAACTTTGCACACAGGTCAGAACCCGCGGCCATCAGGGCCGGGCTGAAGATGGTACCCGGGCGTGGCAAGGGGGCTCGACAGCGCCACCTGGAACGGGATTCGAACACTTGTCCATATATCAAACATGCTTGCATGTAATAATATGAAACTCGGTACACTTATAGATCTCATCAGGCCGAACAACTTTCGTGCTCTAAGTTTTACGACAGCTCAACAGGAAGTCAGCTATTATGGGTTGTTTGGAAAATGCATGCTTTTATTTTTGATATACTTCTATTAGAGAATTAATCCAAACGCCACGAAACTCGGTCAGCGTGAAGTCAAGACATTGAGGATGCTAAATTGCGGACGGATTTTTGATATCTCGAACGGTTTTGCCGTGGCGAGGAAATGAATTTATGACTAAAAAAGGACACATAAAGTGTGTTATAACTTAGATAATTTTACCTACAGTTACAAAACTTGGCGTATATAATGTTCTCATCAAGCCGAACAACTTTCTAATTTACATCCTTTAGCTCCGACCAACAGAAAGTCAGATATTGTGGCTTGAATGTGGATTCTGAGAATTTTCTCTCCCTCTCTCTGACAGAGAGAATGCACCCTGCCATTCTTTATGTGTGTGTGTCTGTGTGTCTGTGTGAGGAGGGGGAGGGGGAGGGGGGGGTCTCTTCGGGTGATAGTTTAAACACAAATTCATACATAGGGCCATACTGCCCTCTTGTGTCCAAAATTGTATTTATACGCACTTTTATTTATTTATTACATGTATTACGCACACACACACACACACACACACAGTTCGATCGCGCCCGCGCCTCTCTCTCTCTCTCTCTCTCTCTCTCTCTCAAACACACACAGTCTCTCTCTCTCTCTCACACACACACTCTCTCACACACACACACAGTTCGATCGCGCCCGCGTCTCTCTCTCTCACACACACACACACACACACACACACACACACAGTTCGATCGCGCCCGCGCCTCTCTCTCTCTCACACACACACACACACACAGCTCGATCGCGCCCGCGTCTCTCTCTCTCTCTCTCTCTCACACACACACACACACACACACACACAGTTCGATCGCGCCTCTCTCTCTCTCACACACACACACACACACACACGCACACGCACATACACACACACACACACAGTTCGATCGCGCCCGCGCCTCTGTCTCTCTCTCTCTCACACACACTTTGCAATGATGTTGTCCTCTATGAACAAAATGACGGAGTATGTTTTTGTTTCCACTGTTCGATCGCGCCCACGCCTCACACACACACACACACACACACACACACACACACACACACACACACACAACATATAAACAGTTGTGTACTTTTTTTTTTTTTGAATTCTTTGATGAACATAAAATTAAAAACAACAGCATTTATTTGAAATAGAATCTTTTGAAACATTATAAATGTCTTTACTGTCACTTTTTATCAATTTAATTCCTCCTTGATGAATAAAAGTATTGATCCATTTTATTTCTTTCCCCCAAAAAATTAAATAAAAATTCTTACTGACCCCAAAGTTTTGAACGGTAGTGTTTAATGTTACAAAAGATTATTTTTCAGATAAATGCTGTTCTTTTGAACTTTCTATTCATCAAAGTATCCTGAAATAAAAATGTAAATAACTGTTTTCAACATTGATGATAATGAAAAATGTTTCTTGAGCATCAAATCATCATATTATACTGATTTCTGAAGGATCATGTGACACTGAAGACTGGAGTAATGATGCTGAAAATTCAGCTTTGATCACAGGAATAATTTACACTTTACTATATATTTACATAGAAAACAGCTGATTTACATTGAAATATTATTTCACAATATTACTGGGTTTGTTTTGTATTTTTAATCAAATAAATGCAGCCTTGGTGAGCATAAGTGACTTCTTTTAAAAACATTAAAAATCTTACCGACCCCAAACTTTTGAACGGCAGTGTATATATTTATAGCTACGAGCAGCGATTACGGGCCCAAGCCGGTGGCACCGCAACCCCGGTTATAGCGCCACCAACTGGCAGCAGGAAGTGTGTCACTTTCAAAATGATTTGAAATCACCCTCTTATTTTTACCTGATTTGCTTCAAACTTCACTACTATAATGTAAACACACGGCAGATGTAGACCTGACCTTTCAGAAGGTTGCTCACACATACTTTGTGATTGATATGTGCCCTCGATGCGCACTTTTGCAGAGCCCACACCAATGCAAGCTCTACAGCACACTTCTTTTCGACAGTCAAAGCAGGGTTACGTTTTTTTGCATGTCGTGCACAATAACCCTAAAGGCACCAGGGTGGCGGTGCCACCGGCTTTATATATATATATATATATATATATATATATATAAATATAGCTGCGAGCAGCGATGAAGGGCCAAAGGCGGCGGTACCGCCACCCCGGTGCCTTTAGGTAACTAAAGGCACCGGGGTTGCGGTGCCACCGGCTTGGGCCCGTAATCGCTGCTCGCAGCTATATTTATTATTATTATTATTCTTTATTATTATTTTACTACCTTTTGGGCACTTTTGGGGGCCTTAACGTGCTCGAAAACTCTTGAAACTTTGCACACGGGTCAGAACCCGCGGCCATCAGGGCCGGGCTGAAGATGGTACCCGGGCGTGGCAGGGGGGCTCGACAGCGCCCCCTGGAATGGTGTTTGAACACTTGTCCATATATCAAACACGCTTGCATGTAATAATCTGAAACTCGGTACACTTATAGATCTCATCGGTTCATATATACTTTGTACTTTTACTTTTTACCCCAGCCCAACAGGAAGTCGGCTATTATGGTTTGTTTGAAAGCGTATGCCCCTGGAATTCGATATACTCCTCCTAGAGAATTCAACCAATCGCCACGAAACTCGGTCAGCATGAAGTCGAGACATTGAGGATGAAAAATTGCCAGGGGATTTTTGATATCTCGAACGGTTTGGCCGTGGCGAGGAAACGAATTTATGGCGAATAATGGAAACAGGAAGTGTGTTATAACTTCTGCATACATTAACTGATCTTGATGAAACTTCAACAGTGTGTTCGCTGTAAGAGGCCGATCACATGGATGTGACTATTGGGAGTCAAAGTTATAGCGCCACCAACTGGCAGCAGGAAGTGTGTCACTTTCAAAATGCTTTGAAATCACCCTCTTATTTTTACCCGATTTGCTTCAAACTTGATGTGTATAATGTAGACACTCGCCAGATGTAGACCTGTGAAAGGATTATTGATATCTTAGATACTGTTGCCATGGCAACGCAGCAAACTTTAATATTCTTTTTGGATGCTTTTGAGACTCTTAGCATGCCTGAAATTGCTTAAAATTGCATGAAACTCGACAGACAGATCACATTTATTAGCCAGTAGACATGTGCAAAGTTTCAGAAACGGGCGTGGTGCAGGGACTCAGTAGCGCCACCTTTTGACAAAAGAGGGGGAGTTAGGTCTATAGTTTTACCTACAATCATAAAACTCGGTACGCATATTGTTCAGATCAAACTGGACAACTTTCTAATTAACTGTCATTAGCTCAGACCAAGAGGAAGTCAGATATTTTAGTTTGAATGTGGATGTTTCTGAGAAATTTCTCTCCCTCTCTCTCCGTCTCTGTGTGTGAGGGATTTGTGTATTGCTTTTAATGGATTTCAAGGTTTCAGGGGCTTTTGGGGCTCTTAACGTGCTCAAAAACTCTTACAATTTTGCACACAGGTCAGAACCCACGGCCATCAGGGCCGGGCTGAAGCTGGTACCCGGGCGTGGCAGGGGGCTCAACAGCGCCCCCTTGAACGGGATCCGACTATTTGGTCCATATATCAAACACGCTTGCATCAATTAATATGAAACTCAGTACACATATAGATCTCATCGGGCCGAACATCTTTCCCCCGGTCAAGTTTTACGCCAGCCCAACAGGAAGTCGGCTATTTTGGGTTGTTTGGAAAACGTTTGCTGTGGAATTTAAAGTACTCCTCCTAGGCAATTCATTCAATCATCGCCAAACTCGGTGTGCATGAAGTCAAGACTTTGAGGATGCTAAATTGCGGACGGATTTTTGATATCTCGAACGGTTTGGCCGCGGCGAGGAAATGAATTTCCATGACTAAAATAGGACATATAAAGTGTGTTATAACTTAGTTAGTTTTACCTACAGTTACAAAACTCAGCGTGTATATTCTTCTCCTCAAGCTGAACAAATTTCTAATTTACAGCCATTAGCTCAGACCAACAGAAAGTCAGATATTGTAGTTTGAATGTGGACATTTTCTCTCTCTCTCTCTCTCTGAGCCAATATGGCAAGCCGTTTTAACATTTAATCATTTTAACCTACTAGTCTCTATTTTCATGCTACTAGTACTTATTTTTTAGATACTAGTATCTATTCAATTAAGTACTAGTACTTATTCATTAGCGACTAGTGCTTGTTCTTTAGTACTAGTGCCTATTCTTTAGATACTATTGCTTATTCTTTAGATATTCTTTTGAATATGTATTAGAAGCTAATGAATAAGTTCTGGTATCTATTTAATAGGTACTAGTATCTAATGACTTAGTACTAGTGTTTATTGAAAAAATACTAGTATTTATTAATAGGTACTAGTATCTAAAAAATAAGTACTAGTACCTAATGAATAACTACTAAAATGTAATATATATGTACTAGTCACAATTGGAATACATACTAGTCAGAACTGAATAGTTGATATCTAAATGACAGATCCCCATAGAAGTCAATGGCAAAAAAAAAAATGTCTTACTAGTAACAAAAGAATAGTTACTAGTCACTATTGAAATAAGTACTAGTATCTAATGAATAAGTACTAGTATCTAATAATAAGTACTAGTAACTAATGAATAAGTACTAGTAACTAATGAATAAGTACTAGTAACTAATGAATAAGTACTAGTAACTAATGAACAAGTACTAGTATCTAATGATTAAGTACTAGTACCAATTTAATAGCAACTACAATCTAATGAATAAGTACTAGTATCTTTAAAAAGATACTGTGTGTGTGTGTGTGTGTGTGTGTGTGTGTGTGTGTGTGTGTGTGTGTGTGTGTGCGTGCGTGTGTGCGTGTGTGTAGGGGAGGGGGGCTAGATTAACCATTTCACTGCTGTGTGGTTTGGCCTGCATTGAAAAGGAAAATAAATGTCTTAAGCCTTGTATTTTTTAAATAAGTTTTATTAATAAAGTAAAGGCATATAACCAGTTTAATTGTAGTGCATTAACAATAGTTTTATATAATTAGTTTATTAATTAAATTAACTTGGTCCATAAACTTGGTCTGAAAATTTGGTCCATAAATCAAACACACTTGCATGTATACTATGTACTATAATAATATAACACTTGGTACACATATAGATCTAATCTGGCCGTACAACTTTCGTGCTCTATGTTTTAAGCCAGCCCAACAGAAAGTGGGCTATTTTGGTCTGAATGTGGATGTTTTGCAAAACCAGCTTGTACATGTTTACTCACTCCTCTTAAGTGGTTTATTTTATTCCCACCAAACTTTTTCAACATGATGAAAATACATTAAAGATGCTAAATTGTGAAAGCATAAAGAATATCTCAAATGGTTTTGCTATGGTGAGGGATTAAAGTAATGTAAAAAAGAATCAGGAAACGTCTCATATCTTTCTAAAATGTAATTATACACCATTTAGTTTTATATAAAATTATACAAAAATATTACAACTAAACCCATTTTATTCTTTTTTTTTCAATTCAAGAAGTATGAAAAAGTTTAAAACAGGCTATTTAGTGCTATCTGAAAAAATCATTCATAGGGCTATACTGCCCTCTTGTGTCCAAAATGATATCAACATAGTACATAAAACTATTTTATCAGGTATGCCTATTGTATTTATATATAAATATATTAGGTATATGGCTGTGATGATATTTTCCCACCGGTTAACCGACGTGTGACACCAGCGAGGGCTTCTAAATCACTAATATAAAAGTGAAAGTAAGTACGGACGTCTGGACGGACATTGATTATGGTGGCGCTCGCAGTGCGCTGGAATGAATTCCTATGAAAGTTAAGTTTTTTTAGAAATGAACTAAAAAACGTTCGCTCTGTTCTGCTCACTCCTCGCGTTGGACGCGCACCGTTATGAATGCCTGTGCAGCCGTGAGCTTTTTTGCTTGAAATTATTTTACAAAAACATGTGCTATATTTCAGATCAATATATTTGTTTTCCTTAAAATTATTCTCATCTGAATTATAAAATATGTATTTTTGTATATGTATTTTTTGTTCTGTTATATATGTATTTTTGGTATGTGCCCTCGATGCGCACTTTTGCAGAGCCCACACTGATGCAAACTCTACAGCACACTTCTTTTCGACAGTCAAAGCAGGGTTACGTTTTTGCACGTCGTGCACAATAACCCTAAAGGCACCGGGGGTGCGGCTTGTTTTTATATATATATATATATATATATATAAATAAATATAGCTGCGAGCAGCGATGAAGGGCCAAAGCCGGCGGTACCGCCACCCTGGTGCACCAGGGTTACGGTGCCACCGGCTTGGGCCCGTAATCGCTGCTCGCAGCTATATTTATTATTATTCTTCTCCGCAATGAATCGCATTTTTGAGGGCCTAAACATGCACGAAAACTCACGAAAATTTGCACACGCGTCAGAACTGGCGAAAATTTACATCTGATATGTGTTTCAGAATTGGGCGGGGCAAAATGGCTCGATAGTGCCACCTATAAAGGTTCAACGGAGTGCGCCTCCCGCTACGTTTCACGTACGTGTACGAAATTCGGTACATACATGTAATGGCCCAATACCTACAAAAAAGTCTCTTGGAGGATAGCCCTAAACACAACAGGAAGTCAGCCATTTTGAACTTCCTCTCAGATTTTTGTGCAGTTTTTGCCATTTTCAGGCCTCGTACTTTAACGAACTCCTCCTACAGTTTTATTCTGATCATCTTCAAATTTGGTGAGTGTAATCTTAAGGCCTTTGCAACGTTAAATTGCGAAGATCTTGAGTTTTCGTCGAAGGGCGTGTCCTCGGCGGCCTGACAAATTTCGATGTTTCGCCATGAAACAGGAAGTTGCTGTAACTCAGGCAAACAATGTCCAATCTGCCCCAAACTTCACACGTTTGATAAGAGTTCTGTCCTGAACACATGTCCATGCTCATATTCAGTTACAGTCATAGCGCCACCTGCTGGCAACAGGAAGTGACATGTTTAACACTGTTGTGGACTCCTGATAACATATAAAAAAGTGCCAGCAAGTGCTAAACATGCTAGCAACATACTAGAAACATGCTAAAACATGCTAGCAAACACTTAGCTAAGTGCTAAAGCATGCTATTCCTGCAATTAAATAGGAATTTGCTGTAACTCAGGCATGGAATATCAAATATTCCCCAAACTTAACACGTTTGATAAGAGTCATGGCCTGAACACATCTACATGAGAATATTCAGTTATAGTAATAGCGCCACCTACTGGCAACAGGAAGTGACATGTTTAACACTGTGATGCAGTACTAGCAAAATATTAAATATGCCATTGAATTATAAACATGTTATAAACATGTTAAAACATGCTAGCAATTCTTAGCTAAGTGCTAAAGCATGCTAATGCAATGAAACAGGAAGTTGTTGTTACTTAAGAAGGCAATGTACAATCGCATTTTTGAGGGCCTAAACATGCACGAAAACTCACGAAAATTTGCACACGTGTCAGAACTGGCGAAAATTTACATCTGATATGTGTTTCAGAATTGGGCGGGGCAAAATGACTCGATAGCGCCACCTATAAAGGTTCAACGGAGTGCGCCTCCCACTACGTTTCACGTACGTGTACGAAATTCGGTACATACATGTAATGGCCCAATACCTACAAAAAAGTCTCTTGGAGGATAGCCCTAAACACAACAGGAAGTCAGCCATTTTGAACTTCCTCTCAGATTTTTGTGCAGTTTTTGCCATTTTCAGGCCTCGTACTTTAACGAACTCCTCCTACAGTTTTAATCTGATCATCTTCAAATTTGGTGAGTGTAATCTTAAGGCCTTTGCGACGTTAAATTGCTAAGATCTTGAGTTTTCGTCGAAGGGCGTGTCCTCGGCGGCCTGACAAATTTCGATGTTTCGCCATGAAACAGGAAGTTGCTGTAACTCAGGCAAACAATGTCCAATCTGCCCCAAACTTCACACGTTTGATAAGAGTTCTGTCCTGAACACATTGTCACAGTGTCTGGTTGTGTTTCCCTTGTCTATCACTAGAGGTCCTCGTTCTCACGGTGTCCTTCACATTTGACTTCAATTCCCAGCATTCTGTCTGTCACTGTCACTCATCAGTTCATTGCACTCAGCTGTTCCCCGTTATCATTGTTCCCAGCTGTTCTGTGTTAGTCTTGTTAAATATGTGTATATAACTCTGTCTGTTTCAGTGTGTGTCACGGAGTCCTTGTTTAATGTCACCACACTTCGGATGCCTGTTCTTGCCTGTTTCTTGTTTCGTTTCTTGTGTTGGATTGCCTTATTGGATTTTGACCCCTGCCTGGATGACTACGAGTTTGGATTGCCCTTTAAATAAAAACTACAGCAATTGGATCTCTCTCTCTCCTGTGTGTGTTCGTGACAGAAGGACTCCGTCACTAAGAGATCCAGCGGTATGTTTTGCAACATCTCTTCCCCAGCCACCGAGCGGGAGAGAAGGGAGTTGTTTAAGGGGACCCGGTTGGTAAAGTTCCGCGGGACCCGTGGAGGCCGCCGTAGAGGAGGTGATAGAGAGATGTATCACGTCCCGTCTGCCCAGTCAGAGACTGTTCACGTCCCGTTTGCCCAGTCAGAGACTGTTCACGTCCCGTTTGCCCAGTCAGAGACTGTTCACTTTCCGTCTGCCCAGCGAGAGACTGTTCACGTCCCGTCTGCCCAGCGAGAGACTGTTCACGTCCCGTCTGCCCAGCGAGAGACTGTTCACGTCACGTCTGCCCAGTCAGAGACTGTTCACTTTCCGTCTTCCCAGCGAGAGACTGTTCACGTCCCGTCTGCCCAGCGAGAGACTGTTCACGTCCCCTCTGCCCAGCACGTCTGCCCAGCGAGAGACTGTTCACGTCACGTCTGCCCAGCGAGAGACTGTTCACGTCACGTCTGCCCAGCGAGAGACTGTTCACGTCACGTCTGCCCAGCGAGAGACTGTTCACGTCCAGTCTGCCCAGTCAGAGACTGAGCACGTCCAGTCTGCCCAGTCAGAGACTGAGCACGTCCAGTCTGCCCAGTCAGAGACTGAGCACGTCCAGTCTGCCCAGTCTGAGACTGAGCACGTCCAGTCTGCCCAGTCTGAGACTGAGCACGTCCAGTCTGCCCAGTCTGAGACTGAGCACGTCCAGTCTGCCCAGTCTGAGACTGAGCACGTCCAGTCTGCCCAGTCTGAGACTGAGCTCGTCCAGTCTGCCCAGTCTGAGACCGATCCGGAAATGCCCATTTGTGTGGCCGCCAAGGCAGTTACGGACTATCTGGAGCGTCTGGCTCGGATCCTGGATATGCCCGTGTCTGCTGTCCCTGAGCCGGAGCCCGTGTCTGCTGTCCCTGAGTCGGAGCCCGTGTCTGCTGTCCCTGAGCCGGAGCCCGTGTCTGCTGTCCCTGAGCCGGAGCCTGTGTCTGCTGTTCCTGAGCCGGAGGCAGAGCCAGTGCCCGTTCCTGAGCCGGAGGCAGAGCCAGTGCGTGTTCCAGAGCCGGAGGCAGAGCCAGTGCCTGTTCCAGAGCTGGAGCCAATGTCTGTTCCAGAGCCAGTGCCTGTTCCAGCGCCAGAGCCAGTGTTTGTTTCTGTGTTTGTGTCTGTTCTTGTGGCTGTTACAGTTTTGGTGTCTGTTCCTGAGCCGGTGTCTGTTCCTGAGCCGGTGTCTGTTCCTGAGCCGGTGTCTGTTCCTGAGCCGGTTGCTGTTCCTGTGCCCTGGCCGCCCGAGGGGTCGTCTCCGCCCTGGCCGCCCGAGGGGTCCTCACCGCCCTGGCCGCCCGATGGACTGTCTGCTTCGCCCTGGCCGCCCGATGGACTGTCTGCTTCGCCCTGGCCGCCCGATGGACTGTCTGCTTCGCCCTGGCCGCCCGAGGGGTCTTCACCGCCCTGGCCGCCCGAGGGGTCTTCACCGCCCTGGCCGCCCGAGGGGTCTTCACTGCCCTGGCCGCCCGAGGGGTCTTCACCGCCCTGGCCGCCCGAGGGGTCTTCTGCTTCGCCCTGGCCGCCCGATGGACTGTCTGCTCCGCCCTGGCCGCCCGAGGGGTCTTCACCGCCCTGGCCGCCCGATGGACTGTCTACTTTGCCCTGGTTCCCGGTTAAGCCCTCACCCCTTGTTCTTGTCTCCCGTCACAGACCTGGCCCACCATCCCTCCCCCTGATCCTCCACCATTCCACCTCCCTCCTGAACTCTTGTATCGTGTTTTAGTATTGTCGTGGAGCGTCTGGTAGCCGCTCCGTAGAGGGGGGGTTATGTCACAGTGTCTGGTTGTGTTTCCCTTGTCTATCACTAGAGGTCCTCGTTCTCACGGTGTCCTTCACATTTGACTTCAATTCCCAGCATTCTGTCTGTCACTGTCACTCATCAGTTCATTGCACTCAGCTGTTCCCCGTAATCATTGTTCCCAGCTGTTCTGTGTTAGTCTTGTTAAATATGTGTATATAACTCTGTCCGTTTCAGTGTGTGTCACGGAGTCCTTGTTTAATGTCACCACACTTCAGATGCCTGTTCTTGCCTGTTTCTTGTTTCGTTTCTTGTGTTGGATTGCCTTATTGGATTTTGACCCCTGCCTGGATGACTACGAGTTTGGATTGCCCTTTAAATAAAAACTACTGCAATTGGATCTCTCTCTCTCCTGTGTGTGTTCGTGACACACATGTCCATGCTCATATTCAGTTACAGTCATAGCGCCACCTGCTGGCAACAGGAAGTGACATGTTTAACACTGTTGTGGACTCCTAATAATATATAAAAAAGTGCCAGCAAGTGTTAAACATGCTAGCAACATACAAGAAACATGCTAGCAAACACTTAGCTAAGTGCTAAAGCATGCTATTACTGCAATTAAATAGGAATTTGCTGTAATTCAAGCATGGAATGTCAAATCTGCCCCAAACTTCACACATTTGATAAGAGTCATGCCCTGAACACATCTACATGACAATTTTCAGTTAAAGTAATAGCGACACCTACTGGCAACAGGAAGAGACATGTTTTACAGTGTGATGCAGTACTAGCAACATAGTAAATATGCCATTGAGTTATAAACATGTTAGAAACATCTTAAAACATGCTAGCAATTTTTAGCTAAGTGCTAACGCATACTAATGCAATGAAATAGGAAGTTGTTTTTACTGAAGGCAATGTCCAATCTGCCCTAAACTTCATACGTTTGATAAGAGTCCTGCCCTGAACATATCTACATGACAATTTTAAGTTAAAGTAATAGCGCCACCTACTGTCAAAAGGAAGTGACATATTTTACACTGTGATGCAGTACTAGCAACATATTAAATATGCCATTGAGTTCTAAACATGCTAGAAACATGCTAAAGCATGCTAGCAACACTTATCTGAGTGATAACGCATGCTATTATCCCCATAATAAAGGACATATTTGTAACTGACTTTGACATACTCCTCCTATATTTACCTACTTAAATGCACATTGCCCACCGTGCTCTGTCTTCCTAAAGCCACCGGGTGGCGGTGGCATGGGTGCGAGGGCCCTTTCAATGCTGCTTGCAGCTTTAATTCAAGTCGACCCTGCACTTTCTCCAAAAAACCTTCCCAGTTTTTCTGAAGCATTTCATTGTTACCTAAATAAACTCCAAGGTATTTAAAACCTTTTTTATTCCATGATAACCCAGCAGGTAATGTGGGTAGACCTTTTTCCCAATCTCCAAACGCAGTTGCCTCACTTTTTGTCCAATTTACTTTAGCAAATGATATCAAACTAAAATCTTTAATAATTGACTGTAAAACTTCTAAATCTTTTTGACCCTTTATTAACACAACAATATCATCTGCATAAGCACATAATTTAATGGACCTTCTGGAAAAAGGCAAATCCCACCCCTCAATTAAATTTCTCATTCTTACTAATAGAGGTTCAATTGACATAGCATATAACATGCCTGACAAAGCACAACCTTGTCTAATTCCACGTGAAATTTTAAAAGGTCCACTCAAACCACCATTAACTTTTAAAACACTTTAATATCCCGGTACAAAACTTTAATAATGTCAATAAAGCTTTTATCAAAACCAAATCCTTCCAGCATATTCCAAAGGTAACGATGCTCAACCCTGTCGAACGCCTTTTCCTGATCTAAAGAGATCAATCCCGTATCTACGTTCAAAATACTAGAAACATCCAAAATATTCTTAATCAAATAAACATTATCAAATATAGATCTGTTAGGTATACAGTATGTCTGATCAATATGGATAATGTCCCCAATTACTTCTCTAACTCTATTTGCCAAAGTCTTTGAGAGAATCTTAAAATCAGCACATAATAATGAAACAGGCCGCCAATTTTTTATCTCTCTTAGATTGCCTTTTTTCGGCAGGAGAGTGATAACAGCCCTCCTGCAACTCATCGGCAGGTGCCCTTCAGCTAGGCTATTATTAAACACTTCCAGTAAATCATCTCCCAAAACATCCCAATTTTTTTTTATAAAAATCAACTGGGAGACCATCAATCCCAGGTGTTTTACCATTTTCCATATTTTTAAGAGCTGCGTAAAGTTCTCCTTTAGATAAAGGCCTCTTTAATTTAGTGTTCGCACCTTTTGAAATTTTAGGCAGATCTTCAAGGAAGACTTTATTCAAATCATCCACTTCCTTATGCTCACTTTTATACAAATCAGTATAAAACAGCCTAGCCCTTTTTCTAATTTCACTCAAATATGTGAGTTCTTGTCCACTATCTGAAAGGAGAGTATGAATATACCTACACAGCAAAATCCCCAGTGTTAAATTAACACTGAAAAGTGTGAATTATATAAACTCTGAGCAGAGTGTTAAATGAACACTGAAGCAGTGTTAAAGTTAATGAGATAATTAAGTGAATAATTGAGTGATGATTGAGCATTATTGAAGACACCTGATGTTAACAAGCAGAATCACGGAAGGAGAAAACCGGAATGTTTAAGTCACCATTATGGTGATTAGTGTTTGCTTTAGTTGGACTCTTGACCCTTAATTCATTAACTTTAAATTTTGTTTGGCTGCAGTACATGAGTTATAACAGCCAGATGAACAAATAGAAAAGGTGGTCTGATGGTGATGGTTGTGTTTTAACATAATTATTATTTCACAATCATTTGACCTGAATCACTGTACTCATATAGAGCCTAATTTCTGAGTTAGGTTTACTTTATTAATTATAGCAGCAGTGACCTTGTACAGCATAATATTTTTATCGTTTACAATGTAATCAAAATAATTTCTTAAAAGTTTCTCTTATACAATTTTTTACAATTTTTTTTAAGACACACAGACATCAATAATTAGCCTGTGGATCTCAACAATGGTGACAATTATAAAGCATGTTGCAGTGCATTCTGGGTGTCACCAATCAAAACTCATTCATGGCTCCCATCATGCATTGCTGCATGAATAAATAATGAGCTTATGTTCAGAGGTGATCTGTTTGTCACCATTGCTGAGATTTATACGCTAATTCTTGATGTCTGTGTGTGCCTACATAAAATATTTTTTGGATTTTTTTTTTTATTTGATCGTTTGGATTTCATTGAAAAGGCTAAAAATGGTATGTTCTAAAATGACCGTGCTGCTAAAATCCATAAGGTAAATTTAACTCAGAATTTATGCTCTTGATGAGTTCAGCGATTCAGGTCATTTAATGATTATGTTAAAACACAACGAACACCATCAGATCACCTTTTCTATTTGTTCATCTGGCTGTTATAACTCACATACAGCAGCCAAACAAAATCTAAAGTTAATGATTTAAGGGTCAAGAGCCCAACTAAACCAAACACTGATCAACATAATGGTGACTTAAAAAATACTGTTTTCTCCTTCAGAGATTCTGCTTGTTAACATCAGGTGTCTTCAGTAATGTTCAATCATCACTCAATTATTTACTTAATTATCTCATTAACTTTAACACTGCTTCTGTGTTCATTTAACACTCTGCTCAGAGTTTATATAATTCACACTCTCAGTGTTAATTTAACACTGGGGATTTTGCTGTGTACTTTGGCCACTCTTTTTTTCTAAACCAAAAAAATACTTAGTAGGGGAATCCATTTCTACTACACTTTGAAAGCGTGAGCGAATCAACGCTCCCTGCGCTTGAATACCTAACAGATCATTCATTACTTTTCTCTTGGATTTATGAGCATCAAACCATCTTTGATTCCTTGTAGAATCTACCAAACTCAGCAAATTCACAATTTCAGTCTCTAATTCTTCCAATGATCTTGCAATGTCCCGGGATACATTGAATGTGTATTGTTGGTACATTTGCTGTATTTGAATTTCCCCACAGTCCCACCATTGTTGAATCGAGGTATACAAATTTTTCTTAACCTTAAAAATTTTCCAAAACTCACAAAAAACATCCTTAAAAAAATTATCTTCCAGAAGAGAAACATTAAAATGCCAATACGCACTTTTAGATTTTTATATTGGCAATAAACCCAGTAAAAATAACAATGGAATGATCAGAAAAACCTACTGATTTTATATCACAACTTTTAACAATATTAAATTGATGTTTAAAACAATAAAATCTGTCAAGCCTTGCCAATGAAATAGAATTTTCTCTCGTCTGTGCCCAAGTATATTGTCTCTCAGTCCCATTAAAAACTCTCCAAATATCACACAGATCATGTGCATTACTCAGTTTAAACATCGTTCTCTGTGACGCCATATGTGGCTCTGAATGATTTCGATCTAAATTGTAATTCTCAGTACAATTAAAATCCCCACCCATAAACATATAATCTTCAGAATGACAACTTGACAATATAGTATCAATTTCATTTAAAAGAACCACTCTATTTACCCCTAAAGTAGGAGCATAGACGTTAATAAAAACTACATTTAATTTCTCAAACTGTGCCTTTACAATCATTAAATGCCCATCCACCACATTTTCAACTGTATAGGATAGTGGCATAAAGTTATTCTGGAAGAGAACAGCCACTCCTCCACTAACCGCAGTTTTATGGCTCAATATAATTTCACCTTCCCATTCCTTCTTCCATTCACTTTCATTAGCACAGTCACTATGAGTGTCTTGTGTCATCATAACATCGATTTATTTTTTGTTTTAACAATTGAAAAAGAATTGCCCTTTTATGAACATCCCTTGCTCCATTTAAATTCAAAGTACCTACTTTAATTCTGCTCATAATAGTAGGAAAAAATGTCTGTACAGAACAACAAACACAGAAAAGAAAAACAAGGAAGAAAAATAATTAAAGCCATCTCAAATTCTTCATTAAGCACATTTAGTTTGATTTTATGCAGTATTTTCTTTAATCTGAAAATTTCTTGATCTGTAAATCCACCCTCCCCTGTATCTTTCATCACTATTTTCGCTGAGTCTAAGAACCTTAGCCTGTCTGGGGAAAAACTTTCTACTTTCACCCCTTTCATTCCTTTAGTGTTGTGTAGGAATGTCTTTATCTTCTCCAGAGTATAAGCAGTTCTTCCAGATCTCCTCACAGCAACAGAAGAGTCTGAAGACTCACTCTCACTTCCAGGAGCAGATTCATCAAGACGACTAGTGTCTGAGTCGACCTCAACCTCCTTAACATTTAGACCATTGTGATCCACTATTTTCTTTGCTTTTTTCCCTTTTCCTCTTTTATTTATCTTTCTTTTGATTGCGGGAGTTTTAAAGATAGATTCATCCTCCGCCAGATCCAAATCATCACCACCCGCCTCAGCCACAACTGCAGCAACATCGTTTTCCTGCACTGTACGGCCGCATTTACCACAGTATTTACATCATCATTTGCCACAGTATTTACATCATCATTTGCCACAGTATTTACTTCCTCATTTACCATAGTGTTCACATCCATCATCTCCTCAGCTTCACTGCCGTGACTCTCCGCAGCGGGTTTGGGATTGCGCGTTCTCTCACAGTCGGCGCTCGTCCCTTCATTAGCGATATTATCCTGAGCTCCACTCTGTATTTCTTTATCTGGACAAGCCCTAATAGTATGAACTTCCCTCCCACAACCAAAACATTTCATCATACGTGAGGTCGCATAAATCACATAATCAAAGTTCTCGACTTTGAATTTCATCACAAGATTCAGTTCTTCATTTTCATTATTTAAAGGGGACCTATTATGCAAAATTCACTTTTGCATGGTGTTTGGACATAAATGTGTGATGGCAGTGAGTGTACACAACCACCCTGCAGTGATAAACATCCACCCACTCCTTTTTTTAAAATCCCCATAAATCATAAGCAGTGTCTCCCAACGACCTGTTTTCAGAATGTGGCTTTTGTGACATCACTAAAGCCACAGGCCCCGCCCACGAGTGTTGACAGACACTGCCGTTCTAACATAGACCCGCCCTGATCGAGTTCACAGCGAGTTGAGAGTTGTACACATCCGCCATTCCTGCACTGACGAGAATGTCTCCCAAGCGTTGTCGGTGTTGTGTAGCTGGATGTATTAATCCTCATAGCTCTATTTACTGGAGCGATAGGCATAACGTTATTGATCATGGCAGAAATGAAAGTGAGAGCGCGCACTTTATTAAGTTCATAGTTATTTTACGGATATACAGTTTACCAGTTTATTAAGCACCCCCTGAAAAGGTGTGTATATATTTGTTTACTGTTAGTTGTAACGAGTGTTTTTTTTTACTTCGCTATGTATGTTGATGATAATGAAAGGGAGAGAGTGTTCTTATACAGTGTTTATTCAGCTCTTACAGTGATTTTCTAGAGTGAAATTGACACTTCATCTTTTGTGTGATGAACTTCATTGAACTCATCAGTATATTTTTACAACATTCGGACGCGGTCCGCAACAACAGGCTTGTACTAATAGTGGATAAAAGAAAGATGGAAAAACAAGTTATAACCGTAATTAAACTAGACTATACCTGTTCAGTCTCCATACAGCATATATTATCTGGCTCTGTGGGCATTATTGTCCAACTCCGGGTCGAAATGAACACGGCTACTGAGAGTTTGTTTATTATTCCGTGAGATTAGATTGTCCTGACTGAGCGCGAGCTCGTGAGGCTCCGCCCTCTGGGCCGGCAGCAGCTGCTCATTTGCATTTAAAGGGATACACATTAAAACGGTGCGTTTTTCTGAGCCTCAAAAAGTGACAATTTAAACATGCTGTAAAAAATTATCTGTTGGGTATTTTGAGCTAAAACTTCACATACACACTCTGGGGACATCAGAGACTTATTTTACATCTTGTGAAAAGGGGCATAATAGGTCCCCTTTAAAATCATGTACACATGTCGTCTAAAAGATACCACATGCTGCAAACTAGGAGAGTTACACCGCATTGGGACTTTTTTAATCTTTGACATGATTTTACCATGCCTTGACAACTCTCTATCCAAAGTTTCATCTTTAATGAACGGCGGCACATTTGAAAGTGTTTATTCTCTTTGCCGGTTGCACAAGCGGCATCACCGGGGTAAATGTATCATTGATCACAATGCCATTTGCTACCACTGAATTCACCTTATCAATGCTGTCTAAAAACAACACAACAGCGCTATTCATTCGAGATGCAGATATTATACTCTCACATCCCACCACATCTGCCACCGCTAAACTACACTGCTCCACTGAGCATTGTGTCTCAGCAAGTACTTTAATCCCATGCCGTCTACTCAGCTTTTCAAAAGCTGACGACGCCGGTACCGCCATGCCGACCATCAAAAGCAGGCGGCCACGTACCACTACTACTGTTCAAAACTTTCCTTTATACTACAAACCAAAAAAAAAAACCAAAAAAAAAAAAACAATAACCCATAAACAAAACAACTGATAGAAAAGTTAGAGAAAACTCACACACTCCGTTGGAAACGCACTCACTCAGAGAGAGAGAGAGAGAGAGAGGAGAGAGAGAGAGAGAGAGAGAGATTGATTTTTCAATCATCTTTATTTATCAAAAAGATTACTCGCATAAAAACAATATGTATTTTGTCATATTGTCCCTGTAAAGGCAATTTTTAAAAAAAATTCTAAACACATTATAAATGTTAGAAATGTTTATTTTGGGTCTAAAACGGGGCTCGATGACGCACTGGAGCCCCTGAGCTCCTGGACACGCCCCTACTTGATGACGCACTGCAGCCCCTGAGCTCCTGGACACGCCCCTACTTGATGACGCACTGGAGCCCCTGAGCTCCTGGACACACCCCTACTTGATGACGCACTGGAGCCCCTGAGCTCTTGGACATGCCCCCACTTGATGACGCACTGGAGCCCCTGAGCTCCTGGACACGCCCCTACTTGATGACGCACTGGAGCCCCTGAGCTCCTGGACACGCCCCTACTTGATGACGCACTGGAGCCCCTGAGCTCCTGGACACGCCCCTACTTGATGACGCATTGCAGCCCCTGAGCTCCTGGACACGCCCCTACTTGATGACGCACTGGAGCCTCTGAGCTCCTGGACACGCCCCTACTTGATGACGCACTGGAGCCCCTGAGCTCCTGGACACACCCCTACTTAATGACGCACTGGAGCCCCTGAGCTCCTGGACACGCCCCTACTTGATGACGCACTGGAGCCCCTGAGCTCCTGGACACGCCCCTACTTGATGACGCACTGGAGCCCCTGAGCTCCTGGACACGCCCCTACTTGATGACGCACTGCAGCCCCTGAGCTCCTGGACACGCCCCTACTTGATGACGCACTGGAGCCCCTGAGCTCCTGGACACACCCCTACTTGATGACGCACTGGAGCCCCTGAGCTCCTGGACACGCCCCTACTTGATGACGTACTGGAGCCCCTGAGCTCCTGGACACGCCCCTACTTGATGACGCACTGGAGCCCCTGAGCTCCTGGACACGCCCCTACTTGATGACGCACTGGAGCCCCTGAGCTCCTGGACACGCCCCTACTTGATGACGCACTGCAGCCCCTGAGCTCCTGGACACGCCCCTACTTGATGACGCACTGGAGCCCCTGAGCTCCTGGACACGCCCCTACTTGATGACGCACTGGAGCCCCTGAGCTCCTGGACACACCCTACTTGATGACGCACTGGAGCCCCTGAGCTCCTGGACACGCCCCTACTTGATGACGCACTGGAGCCCCTGAGCTCCTGGACACGCCCCTACTTGATGACGCACTGGAGCCCCTGAGCTCCTGGACACGCCCCTACTTGATGACGCACTGGAGCCCCTGAGCTCCTGGACACACCCCTACTTGATGACGCACTGGAGCCCCTGAGCTCCTGGACACGCCCCTACTTGATGACGCACTGGAGCCCCTGAGCTCCTGGACACGCCCCTACTTGATGACGCACTGGAGCCCCTGAGCTCCTGGACACACCCCTACTTGATGACGCACTGGAGCCCCTGAGCTCCTGGACACGCCCCTACTTGATGACGCACTGGAGCCCCTGAGCTCCTGGACACACCCCTACTTGATGACGCACTGGAGCCCCTGAGCTCCTGGACACGCCCCTACTTGATGACGCACTGGAGCCCCTGAGCTGCTGGACACGCCCCTACTTGATGACGCACTGGAGCCCCTGAGCTCCTGGACACACCCCTACTTGATGACGTACTGGAGCCACAGAGGCTGGCCGCTCCCCTAACAATATAAATACTAGAGCACATTCACATCAGTTTGCCGCTCAATCGCGAGTTACTGTCAGTATTATTAGTTACTAAATCCTACAGTTTGCTAGCTAGCTAGCTATGCAATCGTCACGGAAACGCGTACTACCTGGATGCGGTCACGTACAAAACAGATCGGTGTCCTTATTTACATTTCCGAAAAATGATCACATCAAGAAGAGGTGGATTAATTTTGTGAAGAGACACCTTGATGGAGAGCTGAGGAAGACCGCAAACACCCGCCTCTGTAGTGATCATCTTACACGGGATAGTTTTATAAACTTTCGTCGGAGACAACTGGGATTCACTGATAATCCGCTGTTACTGGTGAATGGGGCCGAACCGACTATCTCCCGCCTCGGCCTTCATCCTCCCTTCGCACCAACAACTGGTGAGTGCTTCCCGCGAGTGGGCGTGGTTTCAGCGCAGCCAGCGGACACGCCCCCAGCGTTTGAGAGCAGAGACTACTGCTCATTTTTTCAAGATTTTGATAGCTTATTTTATGTACTTGCCGGCTTTTTTTATCATTCGAATTTGGTTGGGTGGCTAATAACACATTTTTCTGTGGTGTGACAAACTCAGAACACATACTTAATTTTGACTTTACAGGGACTTTTATCCTTTTTTTTTTTTTTTTTTTTAACCCATTTTACAAAAAAAGTGCAAAATGCAGTTCATTATCAATGGCAGAACACAATGCTCTTCTGTGACACCATATTCCTTCAAACACATTTAAGGAGTCCATAACTTTGTAGAAGCGAAAATCAATTACAAGCCTTGATTTGATCATAGCTGCAAACACCCATTCAACATTATATTCACTTTTTTTTTTTCAATTTTATCTCTTCTACTAATATAAATGGCCATTTTGGCTTGACCCACAATAAAATTCAACAAATGACACTCATACTTTCGCTTCTGAACATATTTAAAGTCCAAAATAAAAGTTTGCACAGAAAACTTCTCATTAAAGCAATTAAAAAGATTCTGCAAACCATCAAATAAAGGCTTAAGCCTTGAACAATACAAAAATGTGTGAAAAACAGTCTCTCTCTGGAAACAAAAAGGACATTCTTTGCCAACATCTGGATTTAAAACAGAAATAAAAGCATTTACAGCAATAATGCAATGCAAAATTCTCCATTGTAGATCTCCATCTCTTTTAGCTAACGGTGGCTTGTACAGCGCTCTCCACTCTGGCCTGACATTGTCATTCATCGGAAAAACAGTACGCCATGGCGTGTCAACTCTTTCATTTAGTCCCTTTTTGTTAAAAGATTTTACACAAGCTTTATACAATTTTTTTCCATTACTTTCATGCAAAAACAATATCCGTCAACTTTTCAGATTCTAAAAACACTCCTGTACATTCACCTAAATTTGGTGAAAGAAGTAGATTTGGAAATGTGTCCCTCTCATTAGGGATAGCTTCCCCTTCACAGAAACCTTGAAGCATTTTTGTTTCTTCCGTTGTAAGAGCGGATTGCAGTTTCTGTAATACCTGTGCCACAATTCGCATGGACTTAACTCCCAAAAAAACAGCTACATCTTCAACTTTTTCAAAACTTGGGCCGGCCACATTGATTAAACACCCAAGTGTTGTGATTTTAGATTTAGCGAAAGCTGCAGACATTGTCCCACATGCACCTAAACTGTCCAAACGTGACCCATAAATCAGAGGTTCATTTAACAACCAAAACAAAGAGGATGTACACTCAGTTCTTTTAACTTAAAAGAGGTCCCACACTTTAAAAAGATTCTTGTAAAACTCCGGCATTCTCGATGTGTTGATTTTTCCAGGATTTAACAAGAACGATGAATTGTCCAAACATAGTCCTTCAGCAGTCTTTAAAATCGTACTGGCCACCGGCCTCCAGGTTAAGTTCTCTGGACCAGTGAGAAATCGCTGTATAAATTGTAGCCAAAAAGCTGCAGTCCTACTTTGCAAGTGTACAAGTCCTTGTCCTCCTTCTTCTTTTGGTAAATATAGTACATTATGAGGTATCCAATGCATTTATTCCCCAAAAAAATCTACTAGAAGAGACTGAAACTTTGAAAGTATCCATGCAGGTGGATCAACACAAGCCAGTCGATGCCATAAGGAAGAGGCCACCAAGTTATTAATAATCAGAGCTCGTCCTCTATATGATAAACTCTTTACAATCCATTTCCACTTCATTAGACGACCTTTAATTTTTTCAATTATTCCCCTCCCAGTTTTTTTGAACAATTGTTTCATCTCCTAAAAACACTCCTAAATATCTCAAACCATTTTTTTCCAACTTAACCCATTTGGGAGTGTTGGTACCCCTCTTTCCCACTTTCCTATTAACAGGGCTTCGCGTTTACCCCAATTAACTCTTGCTGAAGAAATGGTTCCAAAATCTCTCAATGTTTTTAATAATAAGTCAACATCATTTTGTTTATTAAGTATAATGACAACATCATCAGCATATGCTGATAAAAAAAAGTGCTGTTACAGACTTGTAAAGATACCCCTTCTAAAACTCTTCTCAATTTATTTAAAAGTGGTTCTATTGCCAACGTGTAAAGTATTCCTGACAGAGAACACCCGTCTTACCCCACGACACACTTTAAATGGAGCGCATAAGCCACCAGAATTTTAATATAACCTATAAAATCAGAACTAAAACCAAATGCCTGCAAAGTTTTCCACAGATATTCATGTTCTACACGATCGAATGCTTTCTCCTGATCTAAGGAAATCAAACCCATATCTACACCCACTATTTTTGAAACATCAAATAAATCTCTTATTAAATGAATATTATCAAAAATCTATCTTCCAGGTACACAGTAGGATTGACCAGAGTGGATTACTTCCTCCAAAACTCTTCCTAGTCTAGTAGCTAGAACTTTTGAGAGCAATTTATAGTCATAGCACAATAAAGATACAGGTCGCCAGTTTTTTATGTCTCTCACATCACCTTTTTTTGGCAAAAGAGTAAGGCTCAGCGGCAGAAGTCCTCTGACTAGACTGTCACTGAGAACCGCCAGCAGATCCTCCCCGACCACAGGCCAAAAGGCTTTATAGAACTCAACTGGGATTCCGTCTATCCCAGGAGCCTTGCCGTTCTCCATACTCTGGAGCGCTTCGTGCAGTTCTCCCAAGCTTATCGCTCTCTTGAGTTCTGCATTGGACTCTTCAGAGACCTTTGGTAGCTCTTCATAAAAACACTGTTCAACAACCTGATCTTCTGTGTGTTCACAACTATAAAGCTTTTCATAAATACTGTTTGCTCTTTTCCTAATTTCACTAGGGTCTGATACAAGAGAACCGTTTTCAGAAAATAACGAATGTATAAAGCGTTTCTGACCGTTTTTTTTTTTTTTTCTAAACTAAAGAAAAATTTTGATGGTACATCCATCTGGTCTACATCTTTAAACCGCGATCGAACTAGCGCCCCCTGTGCTTTCACTTTTTGTATGTCGGACAAAACAGATTTCTTTAAAAAAGGGGATTCGATGTGTGTTTGATTTCCACTTGACTCTGCCGCTTCTTGGAATTTCAAAATTTAATCTTCTAAAACTTTTATGGATTTAACTATATCCTTTGTGACATTGTGAGTGTACTGTTGACATAGTTGTTTAGTTTGTATTTTACCAAACTCCCACCATTTTTCTAAAGACTGAAAATCAGTTTTTTCCTTCTTAAAATTTTCCCCAAAAAATGTAAATGTTTCTCTAAAATGTGCATCACTTAATAAATTTGTGTTAAAGTGAAAGTAAGCACTTTTCGGCTTGACAGAGTTTAAAGTTACTGTACAAATAACAAGACTATGATCTGAGAACCCAACTGGGACTATGAAACAATTTTTAAAAGTGCTAAGATGATATTTAAAACAATAGAATCTATCCAGTCTTGCCAATGACAACCTGTTATCATGGGCATGTGCCCATGTGTACTGTTTTAAATTCCCATTTAAACTCCTCCATACGTCACATAAATCATTTGTCTCAATCATCTGAATGAGTCGCTTACGAGAAAGCAAATGTGGCTCTACATGGTTTCTATCCATGTTGCTTTCTACACAGTTAAAGTCTCCGCCTAAAAAGAAATGCTCCTCGCTATTACATTTGTCCAACGTTTCACAAAGAGTGTGTAAAAACACCATTCTTTCTGCTGGTAGAGTTGGAGCATATGCATATATAAAAACAAAAGTGTGGTTCTCAACCTGGGCTCGGATCTTTAATAATCTACCGTTCACAACCTCTTCCATCTCAATAGTAGAGGGAGTAAAACTATTAGAAAATAAAATAGCGACACCACCACTAAGTGAGGATTTGTGACTAAAAAAAGAGAGACCTTTAAATTCTTTCGCCCATTCATCAGCATTCGTTGTATCGCTATGTGTTTCTTGCAAAAGTAAAACATCAAGTTGTTTCTGGTTCATAGTATAATGTATTTGTATACGTTTTATGCATTCTCTTGCTCCATTCACATTTAAGGATGCAATGCGAATGTCACCCATGGGAAAATTATAAAAAAATAAACTTAGGCCATAGAGAAAAAAACAGCCAAGGAGGGCCAAAAAATTACTCCGATTTACTGCCATTAGTTATTCAATTGTTGTTAGAGTTTTGTCACAAATTTTTTCAACCTATAGACCTCTTTATTTGTGAAACATCCCTCAGCCATGAAAGTCCTCGTATTTTCCACAAAACGCTTTGTGTCTGGAAAATAGTCAGCAACCTGTACCCCCCTCAAGTTTTTTGACAATTTTAAGAACTTCTTGATTTCATCAGTATCATAATCTCGACACGTCCATTCATTCTGGGAACAACTAGAAGCTCCAGAATCAGAGCGATCACTCTCATTACCAACATCGTCATCATCAGACTCCTTTTCATTTTCTGTTTTTCTAGCTTGTTTTGCTTCAGAAACCTTGTCATTCTTTTTTCTCTTTAACGGTGTTTTAAAAACTGCCTGATCTAGATCCATCATTAAATTATCACTTAAGTTGGCACTCTCTGAAGGGGACTTTGATTCAGACACTACATTATCATGTGAAATATTCATGCTCTCAACAGCCTTGGGCTCACCTTTATCAACAACAGGGATAACTAAATCATTCTCCTCATTATTCCCAGCTATGGCCTGGTTCTCCGCTTCTGTCTGCAAATGAGGCATTGTTTCAGTTAGACCACTAGTGGATGGTCTGGGTTCAGTTTGGGTTGGATCAGTAACATTATCTGCAACTGCATTCCTGACTTGCACACCCACTTCACCTGAGACACCTTGTGTATTTGTACCATTATTGTCCGGACAAGCACGCACTAAATGCCCAGTTTTGCCACAGCCAAAGCATTTCATGACATCAGTGCTTATGAATACAGTATAATCAAAGTCATCAACTCTGAGTTTCAAATTCAGGTTGAGTTCAGTTCGATTATCTTTCAGGATCATGTAAGTGAATCTCCTGAAAGATACCACGTGCTTAATCAAATCTGATTTGCTACCCAGAACGATCTTTTTCATAGGACTAACTATCTTTCTAAACCGTGACAGTTCTTTTGTTAGCATCTCGTCTTTTATGAACGGCAGAACGTTAGACAGAGTAACTTTTTTCGCGGGTGTAGACAGGGGAAGCACTGGGGTAAATGTCACCGGGTGAGACAAAGAGAAACTTTTAAACCGGAATTTGTTGCACGGGGGAGCGACTTCCGGTGTAACACCGGGCCGGTTCCGGTGGCATGTCATGGCCGCCAGTGTTGACGAGCGCCAGCTGTGGGCACTAATCAGGCCGTTATCGGTGAGCACATGCGGGAAGAGGGATATATAAGGAGAAGTTTGAAGACATAGGGGGTGGTTGTTTTTGTTTCCTTGGTGCTTGGGTTTCCACGTCGGGTTCCCTTGGCGGTTTTGTCAGCAGACAGCAGCAAGCAGCAACCGCAGTGCATACAAGTGTGGGGATGTTTACACATTGAAAACGGGTGAGTGCCCGACATATGGAACTGAGAGAACAGAGTGATTAAGGGCAGCGCTGAAGATCCATGCTGTTACCAAGGAGAGAAGTTAAGTACACTTTTTGCATCAACATACAAAAGGGGATGTTATGAAGATTTACCAAGAACATTCTGAATACTGATTTGCACTGGCTGGCAGCATGTGTTGTCTCTCTCGTTGTGAGTCTTAGAGACCAAGGAAGGAGCTGGGCTTTATAGGATTGCTCTTGAAACCTGATACCCCGTGTAGAAAGCCATCGGTGGATTGACTGACCCTGCAAAAATGGAGTGAAGGCCTGTTATTCACGAGAGGTGATGTGGCATTGCAGTGTCTGAAAGTGTGAAGTGAGCACGTGTAAAGAGTTATACTATTGTTGCATGCACGAGTGTGGGAGACCAAATCATTACCATCATTCTATGATCTTTGTTTGGGGAAGCCGAACCAGTGGGGATTCAATCTAATCTGATCCGTGATTGTAAAGTTGTGTCCAGGTTCCAACCACCTGATGTGATATTGGAGGAAGAAGTTTAGCTCTGTGTGCTGTTGGGAAGAGCTGCATTCTGCTATTGCTGTCCTGTGGGAAGAGAAGACTCAGTTATTAACTGCTGGATTCTGTACTCACCATTGCTGTTCTGTGAACAAAGATTCCGCCGTCCGCCGCTGCATTCTGCTATTGCTGTCCTGTGGTAAGAGAAGACTCAGTTATTAACTGCTGGATTCTGTACTCACCATTGCTGTTCTGTGAACAGGGAGATTCTGCTGTCCGCCGCTGCATTCTGCTATTGCTGTCCTGTGGTAAGAGAAGATTCAGTTATTAACTGCTGGATTCTGTACTCACCATTGCTGTTCTGTGAACAGAGAAACTCTGCCATCCGCCGCTGCATTCTGCTATTGCTGTCCTGTGGTAAGAGAAGACTCAGTTATTAACTGCTGGATTCTGTACTCACCATTGCTGTTCTGTGAACAGAGAGATTCTGCCGTCCGCCACTGCGCCTTCACCGTCTGTCCTGAGAAAGTGCCGAGAGTCTGCTGACTGCTGTGCCCTCACCGTCTGTCCGGAGAGGAGAAAGAGCCGGTTAGTAGTGGTTGGATTTCATACTCACGATTGTGTTCCGTGTGCAAGGAGAGTCTGCTGACTGTTGTCTGATCTGCTGCTGCTCTACGAGCTGAGAGATCTTGTGAACCATTACTCCGAAGAAGAGTCTGCTGACTGCTGTGTCTGATCTGCTGCTGCTCTACGAGCTGAGAGATCCTGTGAACCATTACTTCGAAGGAGAGTCTGCTGACTGCTGTGTCTGATCTGCTGCCGCTCTACGAGCTGAGAGATCCTGTGAACCATTACTTCGAAGGAGAGTCTGCTGACTGCTGTGTCTAATCTGCTGCCGCTCTACGAGCTGATAGATCCTGTGAACCATTACTTCGAAGGAGAGTCTGCTGACTGCTGTGTCTGATCTGCTGCCGCTCTACGAGCTGAGATCCTGTGAACCATTACTTCGAAGGAGAGTCTGCTGACTGCTGTGTCTGATCTGCTGCCGCTCTACGAGCTGAGAGATCCTGTGAACCATTACTTCGAAGGAGAGTCTGCTGACTGCTGTGTCTGATCTGCTGCCGCTCTATGAGCTGAGAGATCCTGTGAACCATTACTCGGAAGGAGAGTCTGCTGACTGCTGCGTTCGATCTGCTGCTGCTCTGCGAGCTGAGAGATCTTGTGAACCATTGCTCTGAAGGAGAGATTGCTGACCGCTGCGCTCGATCTGTTACTGTTTGAGGAGCTGAGAAAGCTTGCTACTGTTGTCCTCCGGTGGACGGGAGAGATCTGGTCCTCCGAGGCGGTGCTTCGCCTCCGCCGTCCTGCAAGGAAAGGGAGTGCACGGCTGTGCCAACGTTACGAGCCAGAAATCATTCTCTGCTGCTTACCTTTCGGTGTCATCCGCCACAGACCCTCTTGACCTCCCGCCGGCCGGAGTTCCCCTCGTCGGAGGCCCATGCGGGACATCCTGGAGTGAAGTAAAGAACCCGGAGTCATTCTGATGCTGTTTTAAGTGCTATTAATCTATAAATAAAAAGAGGAGATTTTATATGATCTGTTGTCTCGCCTGATTGGTGTCTTTGGTGTCGGCTCCTCCGGAGCGTGGTTATTGACCCTTGGCCTTGGAAAACGGTTACATGAACAAACCACTGATCACTACACCGCTTGCCACTATTTCGTTTGCTCTCTCAACAGAATTTAAAAACAAAACCATTGCATTATTCATCCTAGATACCGCTAAAATGCACTCATGGCCATCAACATTTCCAACGGCAAGAATGCAATCCTCCACATTCACTGCGGACACCACTTTCACTCCATGGCGCCGCGTGAGAGAATCTAAACAGGTGTTTGTGTTTTGAGCTGCCATGCTTCCCAGTGACACACATACACTGGTTGCTGACGCCCGAAAACCCCTCAAGGGAGCCTTATTCCACCACCCGATACACCACAGATACCGATAAAAAGCCACAGCGGGCATAAACTGCTCACACTCACCATACGCTCCTCACACTCACTCAACAGACGCTCACGCATGCGCAGAGAGAGACATTTGACATTTAAATATCTCTTTATTAAATCAATAACATTTGGGATTTATCTGAGTAAATTATATTTTTTTTCTTTTTTTTTTCCCTCTTCTTCCATCAAAAAAAAAACCGAAGAAAACAATTCCACATATAATTTCTTCATAAACACATTAGAAAAGGCTTAGACTAAAACTTCTATTTCCATCAGGTTCACACAGAAAATTATTAAAACCCAAGAGATGAAAAAAGCCCTGAACATTATGTGTAAGGCTGTAATAAGCATACTCTACCGTTAACCTTTTTTTAACAAAACATTTTGTTAATAAAATAGGATCAGTACAACCACTTTATTCAATTTTGTTTTTTCTAGTACACCAAATTGCCAACTTCACCATTCCATAAATAAAATTAAGAATGATAACTTTCTTCTTGTTTTCAACTGAGTACTTTGGCCCATAAATAAACAATGAGACATTAAACAAACCCATTAGATTCAGACTCCAACCCTTCACTAATTGCATCAAGTTTTTCAGATGATAACATTCCATAAATGCATGAATCTCAGTTTCTGATGCATTACAAAAAGGACAACCCTCCCCAACTAAATGATTCAGTCGTGCTATGTGTCTGTTTGTGGCTAAAACTCCATGTACTATCCTCCATTGCAGACCTCCCACTCTCTTTTCAATGGGTTTTTTGTACAGGACCCACCAGCTACCTTTCGGGGAAGAGCCTGACTCCAACACTAAAGTCCATTTGCTTTCTGTTTGGTCTTTTAGGTCTTGATAGTTCTTTACTTTGACACATGCTGTATATAAAGTTCTTTTTGATAAAACATTGAACAACCCCATTTCTGGAGTATTCAAAGATAGCAATTTTGGAGGGTCGTCCACTTGATTATCCTTTTTCATCAAAAAAACAAATTCCGGAAAAGAATATGGCTCAGTATCATTCCCTGTACAAGTCTCTTTGAGAATTTTTTTAGCTGAAAAAGGAAGTGCAGCTTCTAGGTCTTCTAGCACTCGTTTGGCGAGACGCACAGACCTGAAACCTACTTGCTGTGCAAGTTCTTCAGCCTCAATCCATCCATCACCTCTTCTTAGATCCCGAAACGTAGGTATTCCAGCAACAATCAAGTTTGACCTTATGGTCTCAGAGTTCAAGATCTCAACAGGAAAAAGAGGATTGCAAAAAAGAGACTCGTTAAACAGCCACGGCCCTGGTTTTGACCACTCTCTTGAAACAGAAAACAATTGCCATAAATCCAAAATATTGAGGTAAAAAGGGTTAAGTCCATCGAGAGAAGTTCTCTTTAGGGTCATAGTGAAAAGCTGTTTATCTAGACCCATTCGTCCAGCCTTACGTAGAAGAGCACATGTTAGTCCCATCCATCCATGATGCTGGTAATATAGTAGGCGCTGAATAGCCTGTAGTCGGAAAACTGTCACTCTAGCTCGAATATCTATTAGTCCCTGTCCCCCTTCTTGAACAGGAAGATAGAGGACAGCAGCTCTCAGCCAATGCTGACCAGACCAAAAGAAATTAACCAGTCTCTTTTGAATTTCTTGAATTAACATCACTGGTGGGTCCACAACCATCAATTTGTGCCAAAGCATCGAGGCAGTGAGATTGTTGGCAATCAGTGCTCTCCCCCTATATGATAACTGGGGTAGCAACCAATTCCATCTACACTGAAAAAAAATTGGAGTAGGATTTACTTGAAAAAAGCTAGCTAACTTTTTTCACTCAGAAAATGCTAGTAAATTTACAACGATTTGCCAAGTAAAAACCTAAACATATTTATCAGTAGCTTTAATTAGAAATATTTAAGTTTAATTTACTTGGAATATGGAATTAAGTAAACTTTACTTGACCTAGTCAAGTGAAAGTAACAAAGAAAATAAGAAATTTTAACTTGGCTAGTAAAAGGTTGAGTAATATCAATTTAATTGAAATGTCCTTTGCATTACATTTCACTCAAACAATAATATTGAAATACCAGTATGTGCTTTACTTAGAACTTCTAAGTAATTTATACTACATCATGTCAGATGTTAAACATCATGTGAATGCAAAGACCTCAATACTTGGTAGAAAATACACAATGACGGTAACATTTGATGGATCGTTTTTGTGTTTGAATGTGTCATTTTGAGCAGAAAATTTACTCGAAATGTCACAAAATGGCAAGTTACTATAATCCTAACAACAAAAGCAATGATAAAACAGTGTAAATACAGCTGGAAACCAGTGAAAAATCAACCTCATTAATTATTCAAGGTCCAGTGCATGATGGGAAACCCAGTATCAGAAAAGTTGAGTAATTTTTACTTAATTTTATTAAGTTGATATTTACGCTTTCATTTTTACTCGCTTGAATTAAGTACTGATATGGAATTTACTTAGTTTTTTTAATTCTTGCCTGAACTAACTTTTTCATGTAAATTACATTGTTTTTTTTCAGTAGTATTTACTTCACCACAAAATCATTTTTTTTACAGTGTAGACAACCTTGCACAGACCTTCTTCACTAAACCCTCACAATTTTTATTTTTATATTCCTCTTGACCAAGATACACTCCTAGATATTTCAAACCCAGTGTACCCCACTGAATATTATTAGGGAGTTTTGGCAGAACCATATTAAGGTTTCCAGTAAATCCATACCACACAGCTTCTGTTTTATCCCAGTTAAGCCTAGCAGATGAAGCTCTTTCATAGATGTCTAAAGCCCCCTTTAAATGCTGTACATCTTCCTGTTGTTGAATAATTACAGTAATATCATCAGCGTATGCAGATAGTATTATAGACTCTTTTTTTAAACTGCTGTTTATAATTAAACCTTTTAGTTTACGTCTAAGCATACACAATAGGGGTTCAATCGCCAAGCTGTACAGTTGGCCAGACATTGGGCAGCCTTGTCTGATTCCTTTCTGTATTTTAACTGGTACACTCAATCCACCTCCTATTTTTATCATACTCGTAGACCCTTTATACAACAATTTTATCCATGATATTAAACTATTGCCAAAACCAAAACATCTTAAAACATGAAACAAATACAGATGATCCACCCGATCAAATGCTTTTTCTTGGTCTAGAGATATTAGACCAGCACTAATATTATACATTCTTATGTATTCTAATAGATCTCTCATTAAAAACAAATTATCATAAATACATATTTTAGGAACACAATAAGACTGATTTTCATGAACCAAAGAACCTAAAATCGTCTTAAGACGATTTGCAATTGTTTTAGACAATATCTTGTAATCAGAATTAAGAACAGCAACAGGTCTCCAGTTTCTGGTGGTGATGGCGCAGTGGATAAGACACATGCCTGTGGTGTGAGAGACCCGGGTTCGAATCCACTGTAAGACACCAATGTGTTCATGAGCAAGACACTTAACCCCTAGTTGCTCCAGAGGCGTGCGACCTCTGAAATATATAGCAATTGTAAGTTGCTTTGGATAAAAGCGTCAGCTAAATGTAAATGTAATGTAAATGTTCTAAGTAAACACAAATCTCCTTTCTTTGGAAGAAGAGAAAGGACTGCCCTTTGACAACTTTTAGGCAGTTCCTTCAGTATGTAACTTTCTACAATTACTTTAAAGAAGTCCTTTCCAATTATTCCCCAAAAAGATTTGTAGAATTCTGCGGTAAGTCCATCAAGGCCTGGTGCTCGACCAGTTGAGAGTTGTTTTACTACATCAGTTACATCTTCAAAGGTAATATTGGAGTCTAGAAAAAGTCTTTCATCTTCTTTCAAAATTGGTAAATCTTTAAAAAGTTCACATGTTGTATTCAGATTAATGTCTTCTTTTGCAAATAATTTAGAATAAAAATCAACAGCAGTTCTTCTCATCATTAAAGGATCTGAAGTAATACTTCCATCAGGTCTTCGTAAACAGTGCATACAATTATTTTAACAACCTTCTTTTTTTTCCAGATTAAAAAAATATTTTGTAGGTGCATCCATATCATTAATGTAAATAAACCGTGCTTTAATAAGTGCTGATTTCACTTTTCCATGTAAAATACCTCTTAGTTCATGTTTTTTAGATAACAAATTTTCTTGGACTCTCATATCATTCTTATCAATCAATGAAACTAATAATTCAGAAATATCTTCTTCTAATTTAGACATTTTCCTTTTTAAACTAATCCAAGCTTGTGATGAATATTGTTGGCAGAAAATCTTAATTTGAACTTTTCCCACCTCTCACCATTGAAGAAGATTTTCATAATTACTCTTTTGTTCTGTCCAATGGTTCCAAAAAAGTTTAAGTTTTTCATGGAAATCAAGATTCTCTAATAGCTTATTGCTAAATCTCCAATAAAAATAATGAGGGGTTGTTTGTGTTACAATCATTTTTAAAGAAATTAAATGATGATCCGAAATAGAGCTTGGGCTTATATGCGTCTCTTCTATTCTACTGCACATTGTACTCTTGACATAAAATCTATCTAAACGTGCTGCACTGATCCTATTTTCTGTCACTTTAATCCATGTATATTGTTTAACTGTTTTATTTCTCTCTCTCCATATATCAATAAGTCCAAATTGTGTGGTAATCTCTTTTAAAGATACTGCTGATAAAAAATGAGGTTCTTCACCATTTCTATCACAAGTAAAATCCAAAGTACAGTTCCAATCTCCTCCAATTACTAAAAAATCTTCATTCATAAAAGAGGAAACTATATCTTTAAGTTTAAGAAAAAAAGCTATTCTCTCTCTACCTGTTGTAGGAGCATAAACATTTATTAACCCAAAAACTCTATTTTTTATTTTTTTATTTCTGAGAGCAAGTAAGCACCCTTTTACTACCTCAATTTTAGACAACATTTTAACTTTGCATCTGGGTGAAAATAATATTGCCACCCCTGCTCAAAGGTTGGTGCCATGACTCAAGACATGATCTCCTTCCCACCACATCCCCCAATCAGTTTCATTTTCTTCATTACTATGTGTTTCTTGTAAAAACACAACTTGAGTTTCTTTCAAATCTAAACATTCTTTTAATAAAGGCAATGTACTTCTGTCCCTCGCCCCATTTTTATTTAAGGATCCTATTTTGAGAACATCCATAAACAGGGGAAAAGAAAAAGAAAGAAAAACCACAGAAAAGGCAAAATCCCCATGTGCATTTATGTAAGTTTAGTATCCCACACAAGACTCACTGCTAATGTCTGTACCAAGTGTCCGCACTGAAGCGGGTAAGGTGGCATTTCACTATTCTGCCCCCACAACATGGAACAACTTACAAAAATTCTGGAAATTAAAGGAACTGGTTTCAATTGGCCAGTTTAAACTTTTGCTCAAAAATTTGGAAATGAAATCTATGGTTTGTAAATGTTTTTAAATAGTCTTATGAAATTGTTATGAAATTGTCTGTAATGTACTGAATTGTTGTGATCTGTGTCGCTGTCTTGGCCAGGACTCCCTTGAAAAAGAGATTAGTAATCTCAACGGGATTTTCCTGGTTAAATAAAGGTTAAATAAAAATTCGCCTCTACTCTATCACTAGCTTCATTTACTCCTTTTTCTTCCCCGTCCTCGTTACGAGCACTTGCGTCACTCAGCGACTTTCCACCCGCCTTCACTCCATTACTCACACCCGCCAAACCTGACGTCCCTGCTTCTCCCTCGGCCTGTTGTTTATGAGGGCAAGACAGTATCTTATGGCCGATATCTCTACATTCAAAGCAACGTAATGTATCAGTACTCGCGTAAACCATATAAGAGCTCTCACCACATGTCACGCGAAACGACACATCCAGTGTTTTAGTGGGAGCGGTCAAGAACATAAACACTTGTCGTCTAAAGGACAACACATGCTTGAGTTCGGTAGATTTACAACCCGAGGAAATCGTTTTTACTGCACTAGCCATTTTTCCGAACCGAGTTAATTCTCTCACGATCGCGTCATCTTTGATAAAAGGAGGCACATTGGAAATCGTCACTTTTGTCGCTGGAGCAAAAAGAGGAGTAACGGGCACAAATGTTTCTTTCACCCAAATGCCACTCTCAATTATCCTGATCACTAATTGTTCGTTTTTAAAAAAAACGACAACTGCCTTGTTCATGCGAGATGCAGAAATAATGTTTTCATGGCCTACCTGTTGTCCTGTTGCTAACAGCACCTCCTCAATCGCTGTACCTGCCACGGGAACGCACCTGAACCCATTCCGAAGCGACAGAGATGGTTCTTCCCCCGCAGGGAAAGAAGCCATCCCACTTTACTAAAAAAGAAAACGCCTCGCGAACCCAAATACAACAATCAGTGATCCTGAAAGTGAAAAAATAAACAAAATAAAAAATAAATAAATTTTGTGAGGAAAAAAAAAGAAAAAGAAGATTTTTAACTATAAGAAAAAAACTTAGGAAACTTCACGCTCTCGCACGTGCCTCTCACACACCACACTCACTCCCAGCATTCAACACCAGAGAGAGAGAGAGAGAGATCAACTCTGGTTCATGACATTGTGAGAATCTTCCTCAAACTTGATCCAGAACTTGGTAAAACATTTGTCTGTTTTTCAAATATGTCAAACCTCTCAAATTCTAGTCTTAATAGTTTTTCCTTCTGTTAACTTTTTTGCTTAAACTTGTTCTTTAACTTTCACTGTTGACCATTAAACTGGGATGTTTGTTGAAATTGTCCAATAATAACCAACTGAAGCTCTTCCTAGAACATTTTCCATCAGTCGCCACTGATAAATACTTTTACCTGACATCTGTAGATCCTCCTGTGAATCCTGTGATCTCCATCAGTCCATCTGGTGTAATAGTGGAGGGAGATTCAGTGACTCTGAACTGCATCAGTGACTCAAACCCTCCTGCAGAAATCAGCTGGTTTAAAGGAGAAAGGAAGATTTTTCAATCTGGTGAAACCTACAGCATCCCTAATATTAAGTCTGAGTCCAGCGGAGACTATCATTGCTCTGCTAGAAATAAACATGGATGTCAGACTTCTGCTGCTGTGAATGTGAATATCATGTGTAAGTCTGCCTTTATTTTTAATCAGTTCTGGAACATTATTTGGGCAATAATTTCTCACTGCATGTCATTTTACACTTTTTGTCTTTACAGATCCTCCCAGGAGCGTATCAGTGTCCATCAGTCCATCTGGTGTAATAGTGGAGGGAGATTCAGTGACTCTGAACTGCATCAGTGACTCAAACCCTCCTGCAGAAATCAGCTGGTTTAAAGGAGGAACGATTGTAGGATCTGGAAGAATCTACAACATCTCAAAGATCAGCTCTGATGACAGTGGAGAATACAAGTGCAAGTCCATCAATGAACATGGAGAGAAATACTCTGATGCTGTGACTTTAAATGTTATCTGTGAGTTTTATGAATCATATTCTGCATTTTAACCACATACACCTGCTTTCTTTCTTATCTGTCAGTATATTTTGTCTGATCTAGTCCTGTTAAACATTGGTGTGTTTTTATCTGTATTTCAGCAGTCAGATGTTTCTCGTCTGTAACTGTCGGTGTTGCTGCTGGTGTTGCTGGTGTTTTACTCGGTGGAGCATCAGGTGCTTTTATTATGTACATTTGGTAAGAAGTTAATTGTAAAAAAAAATCTACGTCTCTATGTATGAAGAATTACTGTAATACATTTATGTTAAGTGTTACATTTAAAGCAGTTGTGCGTAAGTTTTGCCTCTTTGTCGCCATCTCTGTTTGAAACCTGAAACTGCAGTTATTTGTGGAGTGATCTTCTGTACGTCGGTTGTGCAGCGGCACGGCTCTTCATATTCATACTCTTCATACTCTCTCATATTTTAATTTGCAAAGCGAAATAAAATGGATAGAAAACCGCCTGTTGAATATTATAGGCTGTATTTTTAATCAGTTTGAATATTTTGGAAGTGAAATATGAAAGGTGAATATGGATTATTGAAATTTTACTAATGAAAATGTGTTTGAAATGTTTTGAGTTTAAATATTCACAGCTTAAATATTCAACCATGCTGAATTTCAGCCCATAAAAATGCAATCTCTAAAAATACAATGCATTAAAATACAAGCAGGGTTAATGCAATGCATATTTTTTTCAAGTAGTACAATTCAACAGGCAATTCAACAGGCAAAAACATTTGGCATTATTTTACTTCCATAGAGCCAGGCATAACCTGTCCAGCAGAAAAAAGCAATCTCTGCATCCGTTTTCAATCCTTTAAAATCACAGAGTTCACGCCACCTTTCAAAAGCCCTGCCGATGTTTATTCTTGTTTTCGCACGGGCCCGGTCACTTTCCCTCTTTAGCTGTAATCTCTCCACGGTCTGAAGTCTTTTACTTTTGACTTCTGGTGATTCCTCACTTGTCAACGATGATGCCGCCATCAAAATGACAAGTTTACTTCCAATCCAGCCGCTGTAAGAAGAGGCGAACGCTCCTCCTGCAGCTTCCACACACACGATATAACCTACTAGCCAGGACTCCTTCTTTATGTATACGGATGTGAGGTAATGACACAAAGATGAACAGGAGCAAACTCACTTTTCCCACGAAAACCGACCCGACCAATCAGATTATAAAACATTATTACAAGCTTACCGTTGTGAATCAGGCTAAGATAAGGAAATAGTTTTGAACAATGTTATGTACTTGCTCAATAATTTATTTTGAATCATTTAAAACCAAAAAAAGTTATGCATTGCAGATTTAAGTAATATATAAATGTATATATATATATAAATTTGTTGTTTATTCATCTTTCTTCTGACAGTCTTACTAAAAGGACGAACGGAAGATTTGCTATGAAGGAGGTAAGATGATCTCAATTATTCACAGTGTTTTCCTGCATGCAGAGATGTTTCCTACAGCCGCTATGAGCCGTACAGAGATATTAAGAGTATAAGACACACGAGTCTCGTGTCAAAACACCTGATTCTTCAGTTCTAGATCCAGTAAAACTGATTTCCATCAAGATCCTCTAAACATCATAGTCAGCATTTAAAACATGAACTCACAATGTTTGTGTCCTTCTGTCTCTCCTGTAGATCTCTGATCCCAATGAAGACACATATACAGCTCTTGATCTCAAGTCCACGACCTCTGACCTGTACGACACACTCACAGTAAGTGAGACGTCAAAGTCAGATACTCCATCACAGATGATCACATGACCGATCTCTCGCTCTCTTTCACACAGACCGTTGATCGCAGACCTCCTGAAGACTCCTGAAGACTCTTGATCCTCAGAGCTTTTCTAAACATGAGAATCCATCAGTAAGTGTCAGAACCTGCAGCTCTTCTCAATATAATCAATAAAACTCTCTTCAGTATAGTGTGATTGTTTTATTTATCTTGTGAAAGGGTTTATAATGTTGTTCATGAATTTCAGTCAGTCTTTCTTCATCTTATTGTTTGTTCAGATCAACAGGAAGAAGCTGCAGTGAGAGGCGGAGCACAAATGAACCAATCCTGAGCTCTGTGGGCGGAGCCACTGATGATTGATTTTATTCTGATATACTGAACAAAATCATAATTATGCGCATTCACAATGGAAAATGTATCAGGTTTTTTTTGCTCTCAAAGTGCTCAATATTATAAGCTTCTGTCATTATATGTTCCTGTAACTCTCCCTTTAAATGTTCAATTTTATTTGTGATCATCTCGTATTTGATTGTACTAACGTTATGAGCACATCGATACAGTAGTATTGATATATCGATGCTCACAAGCTACTTAAATATGGTATTGATTGCATTAAAAAAATACAAATAATTAAATTATAATACAAAACATGGGTTTCTGCATTACTTTTATTTGTTTTCAATACTTTTTCATGTTTATGGATGTGATTTACCTTTAAGTGTATTTTTTTTTCTAAAAAATATTTTTTTTAAATCACATACCAATTTAAGAAATAACTGGTTTTGACATTGGCTTTGTTAAAACTGTAACAAAAAGTATTGGTATCATATCAAAATAAAAAAGTTTGTAATCGCCCAGCCCTAACAATCCCTCAATACTCTTACACAATCATGATGCTACGTCATTATTTCAGGTTAAATAACTCTGATTGGCTGAGAAATAGATACATTAGAAAATATCCACATAAAAACAAGAAAATCCACAAGAAAATATACAGCTGACACCAGGAGCCTGAGCACACACTCACACTCACACACACACACACACACACAAACACACACACACTCACACTCACACTCACACAAACACACACACAAACACACACACACACACACACACACGCTCACACTCACACACACACACACACACACACACACACACACACACACACACACACACACACACCACACACACACAAACACACACACACACACACACAAACACAAACACACACACAAACACACACACACACACACACACACACACACACACACACACACACACACAGGATACAAAGCTTCATCAAGGTTGAAGTTGGTTGAACTTTGGCTCTAAACAAGACATACTTGTTTTGGGGAAAGTTTAACAATGTAATTTGGTGGGTTTTTTGTCCATATAGTGCGGCCTTCTACAGTTACTGAGGGTTTGCTCTCAATGTGGATCCTTGACATTAAATATAATGCAAAGAAGAGTAATATTGTGATTATTAGGAGTAGGGAAGACATGAAACTGTCATTTCCTGATTTCTCTCTGTCTGGTATTGTCCTTAAAGTATGTGATGAGGTTAAATACTGGACATTATATGAAGCTGAAGCTGCTGGCCTGAAACTGCTGTCACGTATATAGTTCTGCAGTCTGACACATCTCGTCTCATATGTGCTCGTTCAATCCCTCAAACTGCCACCAGAGGTCACCATCTCCTGCGACTGACATCCACCTTGATGAGCCTCACCTGTCAATCACTATCATTCATCTTCACAATTATTCATCTTCAACTTACTGAAAAAGATCATCATTTTTCTTTAGTTAGTTTGAGTTCAGTAATATTGTTCTCTTGTTGAGGGAGGGACAGTGATATTTCCGTCGCTGGGCGTTCGTTAATAAACAGTGTTAACCACACAAAGTCCTCAGTAAATATAAAGTGCTTGTGTTAAAACAGTGAGTCATTTGGTTGCTGTTGATCTGATGAGCTTCAACACGGTAAGACAAACACACTCTTGCTTAAATAAAACTGATGATTATTGCTCATATAACATATGTGTCTTTACATGAGAAATGTTAAGAATAGGGTGATTTATACTTGTTTAAGTGATGATTATATTAACACAAGTATTCATTATTTCAATGAGTTTACTGTTTCTGCCTTAAATTATTACATTGTTTAAAGTAATACATTTTTAGATGTGATTTTGTATATGTACATTTCTGAAATACATAACTTAGACAGTTACATCTGATAACAGATCACTCTAAATTGTAATGTGGACTCGTGTATTTCCTGTAAAGCTGCTTTGAAACGATGTGTATTGTGAAAAGTGCTATACAAATAAATGTGAATTGAATTGAATGCTGTTTTATAGATATATGTTATGCTGATGATTATATTAATGCTGTATTATAGATATATTTTATGCTGGTGATTATATTAATGCTGTATTATAGATATATTTTATGCTGGTGATTATATTAATGCTGTATTATAGATATATTTTATGCTGGTGATTATATTAATGCTGTATTATAGATATATGTTATGCTGATGATTATATTAATGCTGTATTATAGATATATTTTATGCTGATGATTATATTAATGCTGTATTATAGATATATGTTATGCTGATGATTATATTAATGCTGTATATTTTATGCTGATGATTATATTAATGCTGTATTATAGATATGTTATGCTGATGATTATATTAATGCTGTATTATAGATATATTTTATGCTGATGATTATATTAATGCTGTATTATAGATATATGTTATGCTGATGATTATATTAATGCTGTATTATAGATATATTTTACGCTGATGTCGGTCAGAATGGCTCCTCCTCTTCCTCTGATCTTTCTGCTCATGATTCACGGTGAGTCTCTCTTACATTCACATTAGAAACTCTCTGATGTTTTATTTAAGGCGTCATGAGCGGCTGATCTGCACTTTCTTCTGTCCTGTACTCACATATTTCTCTCTGAAACAGGTTTTGTGTTGAACATGTCAAACGCTTGTCCCTTTTAGAAATGCCCAATAGTCTTTTGCTACTTGCTAGTCAGTGTCACATGGTTTTGGGGGAGGGACTTTCTCGTTGTTCAGAGCATCTGATTGGACAAAAATCACTTTAGCAGCAGATCATGAATATTTTTGACTCATGTTCTCAGAAGTGAATAGGCTTGTTCGACTTGAACCGGCGCTGCACAGACCGATCGGTTGATGACATCAAAGTACCGCGAGAGCGATTAGAGAGCAGACGGCTCCTTATGCTTTTGAATCGCTCTCGCGGTACTTTGATGTCATCAACCGATCGGTCTGTGCAGCGCCGGTTCAAGTCGAACAAGCCTAATGTGTGTGTTAAATATGAATCATGTCAAAGGAGTTCACAAGCATAAATGAGCTCTGAGCTGATAGATAAGAACTAAAAGCCACAAAACTAATATTTTGATGTCATTGGGTATTTAATAAATCAACTTTGATTATTTTATTTGTCTTATTTTTCATATATTGTGCATCATGTTGTTTTTGGCTGATTTCTTGGTTCTCTCTTCACTCCTCTGTCTCTGTACATTTACTTCTGCTTTTCTGCAACACCCTCCATCAGAGCTCATCAAAAAATGTCAAAATGTTTACATGGTACAATGACTGGTAGGCTACTGTTTTTTTTTTTTTTTTTTTTTTTTGTATTGCTTGACACAAATTTCACGATTTCAATTCTTTCAATCTCTTTCACGAATTCAATTCTTGTGATTTGATTCCAATCTTGATTCAATATTGATTAATTTGGATAAATATTAGGTACACTAAAAAATTAAATCTTTAAAAAACGGTCAATGATTGTCAGCTACGGCTGCCAAACAAAAACCGTAAAAATAAAGTAAAAGGTGCACATGAGACAAATCTCTCTGTACTACAACTTACAACTCTACAACTTCCAATAGGAAAATTCAACTGCAGTAGCCACCGTTCAGCCTGAAGAGGGCAGCACTCATACGTTTTTACACCATATATTGTAGAATTAAAACACTTTATACTCAAATGTCAAAAAATGTACTCAAATCAATGAACAGCATTTATGAAGCTCCATTCTTACAGATCATCAACTAAAAAAAGTTGTTTTAGTGTTAAGTTACCTTTTGTAACAGAAACACAGTTATTTCACATATATTTCCTGAATATTTTACTAAAAAACATGCATTTCAAAGTAAAAACTTCACTTGGATGTAATTGTAAATGTTAAGTTTTTCTAAAATAAAAACACTACACTGTAAAAAAAAATCCTAATTTTACAGAAAATAACAGATTTTTTGATGATCATTTTCTTTAATTTTAACTTGTACTCAAAACACTGTAAAATTACAAATAATATCTGTAAAATAAAAATTACAGTAAAACTACATAATAAAAAAACAGTAAAACTAGATGCGTGATTTACTGTGATTATACGTCACTGTATCAGCAACTACACAGTTACTGTCTGTTAAATAAAGCAACACACAACATTTCATCAGTGTTTCTCTGATCATCCTGGACTGAACACAGTTACTGTCTGTTAAATAAAGCAACACACAGCATTTCATCAGTGTTTCTCTGATCATCCTGGACTGAAACACAGGTTACTGTCTGTTAAATAAAGCAACACACAGTATATCATCAGTGTTTCTCTCCTCATCCTGGACTGAAACACAGTTACTGTCTGTTAAATAAAGCAACACACAGTATTTCATCAGTGTTTCTCTGCTCATCCTGGACTGAAACACAGTTACTGTCTGTTAAATAAAGCAACACACAGTATATCATCAGTGTTTCTCTGTTCATTCTGGACTGAAACACAGTTACTGTCTATTAATAAAGCAACATGCAGCATTTTATCAGTATGTCTCTGCTCATCCTGGACTGAAACACAGGCTCTACACTTCAACACAATGTTGACACACAAAACACATCATACAGAAACACTTTACATCCCAACAGAACATTAAACACTAACAGATCTCTCAAGATCTCTGCATCCTCACTTATTACAATTCAGACTTTATTTATTTCATACTAACATTCTTATGGAGAATTAATAGAGGTTTAGAAGTTGATGTTTTATTGAAAATAATAAAGTTTGATGTCACCATAATTGAGATCAGTGTTTGCTTTAGTCGGCCTCTCGACCCTTTAGGTTTTAACTTTATTTTTTATCTGGTTGCTTTAACTGTGTGTCTCTGATACATATGTGTTATTGTAGGAAACCAAGAGAAACTCAGATCAGAAGATCTTGATCACTAATTAATGATAATAGTCATCATGTAGTTTCCTGCTTAATTGATACCACCTGAAGTGTAATATCGGATTAAATCATTAGAAATTAGTTGTTAACTTTGCATGCCACTACTGTTATAGAAGATCCTGCAGTGCTGTGATACTCAGATTTTATGAAGTCATTATACAGAAAATTTTATACATAAAGTTTTGACAGGATCATACAGGGTCCTTGTATCTTTTCATTTGATTTTCCTTTCAGAAACGGGTAGAAAATGAGAAAAACGGTTTCTTTTCGTTTTTTATTTTTTTCCCCAAAAAAAACGAAAAACACAAAGTCACCTTGATTTTTCGTTTTTCGTTCTGAGATAGAAAAATGAATAAACAGCTTGAATATTCGATTTCTACACGTGGGCGAGAATGAAACGCCCCTTTCTTCTGATTTGTCACCCGACGATCAAACTGTTCTGTCATCAGCAGTGTTGCCAGATGTACGATAATTATCGTATTTGTACGATGATTTTGATCTCTGTACGATGTACGATCAATAATGAAAAAAATCCCATAATGTACGATAATTTCAGAGTTTTCAGTTGTTCGTCCAAACACACATCCTACCGCTTCTCTCTCTGACCCAGAATCATTTCGCAGGCTCACCTGACTGCACGCAAGCACGTTATAACACACACAACAGGCACACACGGTGTCCACCGGCCGCCACTACCAACCCCCCCCCCCCCCCCACCCCAAAAAAAAAACAAACAATCCATCCTACATGTTGGGATAAAAAGCTGTATTTCTGCACGTTTACGTTATGTACAATAATTTTGTACATAACGTTGTCTCATCAAACAACCAGACTAACGAATGGCTCGACACAACCCGTACCGGGGAAGAGCCTATCACGGGCTTTCTTCTGTGTAGATATAAAATTCACCTATGCTTTCCATCAGCTTGGTATTGCAGGGTAAAAAAAAAAAAAAAAAAAAAAAAATTAAGATATAAATCAATATAATTAATTGTAAATTAAATATTTTAAACACATACAAAAAAGAAAAGAATAATGCATCGAAGTCTAGCCTATATAATAGGCCTAATGTTCATGCATGAACTGTCATTCTGGGGTGCGTTTCCCAAAAGCATCGTTGGCCAACTATGATCGCAATTTCCATTGAACTCTATTGGTAACGACGGAACTTGCGACCATAGTTGGCTTTGGGAAACGCACCCCTGACTGACTAACCGAGAACAGAGAACAACAAAAATACATAGGCTACTCTTCTAAATTTTATGATGCAGACCTTGTGTTTTATTAAAATGTATCAGCCTATAATTATATCTAAAGGATGCGCGCTTGTGCGCGCCGCACCGGGTCATGTTGAGAGTAAAACACACGCGCGTCACATCGTTGTAAAAACCGCATTTTATTATTAGCCTATTCAGAAATAGTGTAAAAGACCAGTAAATAAAATACAAAATAAACAGTATAAACACTATTAATAACGTAGGCTAGGCTATGCATATTTTACTTCCCCCATGTCAAATCCTTAAATGAATGGTAGCCTATTCAGAAAACAACAAAAATGAAAAAAGAAGCCACCACGTATAATAAAAATATACATAGCCTATAAAAATAGCCTATTGTGCCCTTCATTACAAACAACATTTAGCCTATTTTGAACGCCAAGCCAAAACAAATTTATTTCAATCGAAACTGAAACTGCACCGACGTTGGGTTCGTTCGTCTCTCATTCGGTCCAACGTTTCCATATTTGCACCATTTGGATGCTAACTATTAATGTAAAGAAGGCTTCGTACTTCAGTCCTGTAATATAGAAGGCTAAACTAAATCAGCATCTTCAAGGGAAATGAGTTTGGAATAACAGCAAGTTATGACTGACCAGCACAGCCTTTATATTGTACAAAAGACTAATTAAATTAAGCAGAATAACTTGTTGTTTGGTTGACTGTTTTATTTTAGTTAGGGACAGGCTGCGATGTCAATTCAGCAATGCCAGAACCAGAAGTGAACTGATGATGTGTTGGCTATAAGCTAAGCGCTAATACTCCTTTAATACTCTGTCATTCAAAACAGTAAAATGTATATTTTTATTTGTGTACATTCAATATGACTAGGCTACAAAATGTCATGCATTTGAAAAATAAAGAAAACATCATGATGCGATGCTTTAGCGTGTCCTGGTCTCCTTGAACAAATTTCTGGCGTAGCCTACACCAAAATACAGCGAATAGCCTTCTTGGCGCGCCTACTTTTGAAAGTCAACATTTAGATTATTTAAAGTAAAATGCATTATATAGGTAAGTCACTTAGGAATAAATCACAGTTCATGATAAAAAACTTGACTTTACAGCCTGGAAAATATAGGAAAATAGCTAATTATTTCATGGACCCCCTGACACTTGAGAACTGCTGGTCTACACAGAAGAAAGCCCTGTCTAGGCTCTTCCCCGGTACGGGTTGTGTCGAGCCATTCGTTAGTCTGCTTGTTTGACGAGAAAAATATAAAATGTAGTTGCAATAAACGAGTAAAGAATCCGCACATCAGCTGCAGCAGCGGAGGACTCTTATTCTGCTGTGCAGGATCGAGGAACAACTGATGACAGAACAGTTTGATCTTCAGCTGACAAATCAGAGGAAAGGGCGTTTCATTCTCGCCCACGTGTAGAAATCGAATATTCAAGCTGTTTATTCATTTTTCTATCTCAGAACGAAAAACGAAAAATCAAGCTGAATTCCTGTTTTCTGTTTTTTTTTGGGAAAAAAATTTAAAAAAGAAACTGTTTTCTCACTTTCTACCCATTTCTGAAAGGAAAATCAAATGACCAAAAGATACACGGATCATACAGACATCAAGAATCAGCGTATGAATCGCAACAATGGTGACAATGAAAAAAAAAATCTGATCAAATCTGAACTACTATAAAGTAAAAAAAAGGCTTTGTTTATTGTCACCATTGTTGAGATTCAAATGTTTATTCTTGATGTCTCTACACTCCTAAAAAAATAAACAGCTCAAAACATTTTTTATAATAAATATTTTTTTAAATTTCAGATTGTTATAATACTGATACCATGATATTTCAAAGGTCAAGTTTAAAACATTAATAATAGATGTTGTATAAAATAAATTCCATCTATATACAATGAAATCTCATCTCATTTATTCAGAGATTTGACTGTAATATCGGTGAATCAGGTCACCATATAATGATTATAACATCATCAATAAATGACCAACATCATCTGATATTTTCTCTTGCATTTATTGCCATAACAAATGTGTATAAAAAACACAGTTAAAGCAGCCAGAGAAAAAAATGTTTAAAACTCAAGGGTCATGAGCACAACTAAAGCAAACACTGATCTCCATCATGGTGACATCATATTTCTGTTTAAGTTTTTTGCACTTTTTTTAAATTAGAATATTTTACTTTAATTTTATGTTTTTTGTTTGGCAGCCGTAGCTGCCAGTCATCTGACCCTTTTTTACGATTTTTTTTTACAATGAAGGTATTTGATCATAATAATGCAGGAAATACCTGTAAAATAACAGTGTTTTTCAGTTTATTTAATTTAGGATGTTTTACTTTAATGTTACAGTTTTTTGGGGCGCTGCCAGTCATTTAACCTTTTTATCATTTAACTGTTTTGTTACTGTTTAATTACAGATTATATTTGTAATTGTACATACATTTTTATGTAATTTAAGAAAACAGAAAAAATACTGTATGAAAAATACAACCAATTTTCTGTATAAAAAAATTACTGGATTTTGTCATTAATGTCAAAATACCTAAAATAACAGCTGAGTTTTTATTTTACAGATATTACTTGTAATTTTACAGCGTTTTGAGTACAAGTTAAAATTAAAGAAAATGATCATCAAAAAATCTGTTATTTTCTGTAAAATTAGGATTTTTTTTTATTTTATTTCAGAAAAACTTACCATTTATAATTACATCCAAGTGAAGTTTTTACTTTGAAATAAACTAATTAAATAGATGTAATTTATTTCTCTCAAATTATTTTTTTGATTTGGCTGAAACTATACATTTTTACTTGATGTTAATCAAAATTTTGCTTTGGTTCAAATGTTTTTTTTTTCATTTTGGAAAAACTAATATTTTCAGTTTCAATAAAATAAATTGAATTTTTACTTTGAAAAAAACTAATAAAATTGATGTAATTTTGTTACAAGTTATTAGATTAGGTTTTTTTTTTCAAGTTGAATAATTACTTAGAACAAACTATCAATTTTAATTATAACAAAGTCAATATATTTAGGTCAATATTATAATGCGTCAATAAAAAAGCCAAAAATTTGAGATGACAATTTTAACCAGTTCATATTTCTTAACCCCTTAACTGTCACGATCCCGTATACGGGATATCTAACTTTACTTCACTATATTACTATTAAATCCTAATCTAATTATGACAAACTATATATTGTTGGAAAGGTCTAAGACTCCTAAATAGATATTTTAGCGCTGTTTTTTTCTTACAAATTATGTTTGAACAGTAATATATGAATTTATGACAAGAGTGCGCCTCAAAAAATCGACGTCATTACAGGAGTTTCGGACCTTTGTCACAAAAAGTTGACGCACACACTTTTAATAATTGAAACTTTCGTTTTTAATGCTAAAAGTTCATAATAAAACATAATCTAGTATTTGTCAATAAAAAAAGATAAGATTATATTTTAAAAAGTAAAGTAAGAAGTCCTCTAAAAAGTATAATATATATTATATATATATAAATAATTTTTTTATTATTATTATATCACATATTTTAGTAGTTATCATAAATTAGGTATCATTTGAAAGCTTACGAACTCAGAATTCATCCTGTGAAAACCGTTTTGAAATTGGATGTTGCATTACCATAGAAACGGTATTTTTTTATTAGGCCCCTCCCCTTTTGGGCATCATCTTTCATAATGTAGTATCAAAACCTTTTCTAATATTGACAAAACACATATTGTCAGAAAGGTCTGAGTCTCAAGGTTCCATATTTAGTGACAGAAGTGATATTTGGATAGAAATTTATGAATTTGTTACAGCAGAATGCATACAATTAAATTCAATGGAATGCAATGGCACCCGGTGGCTATTTTTGGTACTACGCCTAAACAAAATCTCATGGGAACTTCAATTTTTGTGATATCAACTTGAAATTTGGAACACAACTTGGTTAGATTTATAGCTTTCATTTTATAGTAATTTTTTTAGTAAAAAATATTTTGTAAAATATTTATTTTATATTAAAAAAAATATATTAATAAAGTATATTTGATTTACTGTAAATTATAACTTCCATAACTTTTTCATACTTTAATTTATTGAAGTGCTTTCACTTCAGTAATAATCTGCTGATTGTTTTCTTTAAAACAAGACCAAACTTAGGTCTGCATTCCAAAGCATTCTTGAATTACAACCATTTAAGTTTGTATAGTGCATTTTAATGTCAATTATCAAAAGGGGGGGTGACACTTAAGGGGTTTTAAACTTAATCTTAAACACCCTGACGTCTGCAAAGTAGTTCCCGGTTCTTTGACGTAATGTTAATTTCCTCAAAAACAGAAATGATGTCACCAAGCAAAACACATTCGAGCTCTTAATTGTTTAATTGAGTTTTCTCGCAGACTCGCACATGGAGATGGTCCTTTGCTTGCGAAGCGAGGTAATGGCGGACAGCAGAAATCTTCAACGACTGAGATGTACGAGACGTAATGACGTCACATGATCACATGACACCCCAAAACTTTGGTTTAACCTTAAACTACCATTCAAGTAAAAGTAATGTTTTAAAGTTTGTCTAGAGGGCGTAACACTTACTTTGAGGCAAAGTGAAAACAGAAGGTATAAACTGAACATCACAATTTTCCATTGGACCAATGTAAATATATATATTTTGAATGAATTGCACTGATGTTTCACTTTTTTCAGTGTGGTTTCAAGAAATGTGTTTTAGCAATTCAGAAAGAAACTGTATTTGAGCATTGCTTGTTGTTTTTGGCTGATTTCTTGGTTCTCTCTTCACTCCTCTGTCTTAAAGTAATTCACACTGAGATAATGTATTTACATTTATCACTCCATAGATGCTGAGAAGTTTTGCTTATATTTCCTGTAATGAGTCACTGTTTTCAAATAGTAATACAGTATTGTCATGTTTTCATGGCCCAATATAACAGATAAAACTACATTTACAGTTTGATAATTCTGTGTTTCAGGAGTTTGTAGTGATGATTGGGGTGTGAGTTACAGTCCTTCACACATCTGTGCACTAAAGGACTCAACAGTGATAATGAGATGCACTTATAAATACCCTACTGGATATCAGATCATGAAAGTGTTCTGGACAAAGGCCCAATAATAAAGGGTGAAGAGCCTCCAGATCTGTCTGAGGATCCTGAATACAGTCAGAGGCTTCAGTATCTGGGAGATAAACAGCAGAACTGCACCATCAGACTGAGTCATGTGACACTGAAGGATTCACACATGTACTATTTCAGATTCATCACTAATAAACTGATGGAAAATGGACTGGTGATCCAGGAGTGACTCTTACTGTCACAGGTGACTTTGATGAGGTTTATCTCTTCTTCTGTGCATTATGTTGAATAATAATCAGTGTATGACAGCAGCACTAGATATAATGTGTGTGTTGTGTTCAGATCTTCAGGTGGAGTCTCCTGAGAGAGTGACAGAGGGAGATTCAGTCAGTCTGACATGTAAAAGCAGCTGCGCTCTGACTGACAGAGCAACATTCATCTGGTACAGAAACTCACAGCCATTAACTGAGAGAAGAGACAGAAACAATGAACTCCTGCTGCAGTCAGTCAGAAGAGAGGATTCAGGCAGATATAGCTGTGCTGTAGACGGACACACTCACATCTCTCCTGCTGTTCAGCTCAATGTCATGTGTGAGTACAGATTCACTTTTTCTCTTTAACCCTCATGCACTGTTCGATTTCTGGTTACAGCCTGTGTGGTCCGGGTCAAATTAAACCTAATTGTATTCAATTCCACAAAAATCACACTATGGAAAAAAAAAACTTACAATCAGGTACAAATAATTAACTTTGTAACTTTTAATATCAATACTTTCCACACATTACAAAGAATAAATATCTGAATTTATGATTTATAAAAATGTTTTAACCACTATTTATAAGACTGCCCCTCCCCGACACCTGTGGGACACTTGCCATTATACATTTATAACAATAATAGTCTAAACCTAAAGTAATCTTGACAAACATATAGCATACTATAAACTATGAAAGCGTTCAGACTGTAGTTAGGATCACTTAATCATATATGGAAATCGAAGAGTCCTTAAATATGGTCACCAGAGGAGTCTGGATGCCATCTAGTGGAAAAGTTTGGTACTGCGCTCAAAAAAATCGTACTGAAATTCTTCTCCTTTTTTTATCAACCAGTTTTTCAGATATTTAACTTTAATTTTCGTAAAGTTTTAGTTGAAAATGTTTTGTAAAATATACATTTTATACATTTTCATAAACTTAAACGTCTATGACGTTTTTGTAAACTTTTAAAAATATATAAGTCTACAATAATCTGTGAAGTGTTCCCTTTAAAAAGACACCAAACTTAAGTCTGTGCTCTGAAGTATTTAAGATTTTCAACAAGATTTTTAAAGGGCGCCTATTATGCAAAATTCACTTTTACATGGTGTTTGAACATAAATGTGTCGGCAGTGTGTGTACACAACCACCCTATAATGATAAAAATCCACCCGTTCCTCTTTTTTAATCCCCATAAATCATAAGCAGTGTCTCAGAACAAGCTGTATGCACTGCCTTCTCACACACACCCTGCCAAACTGTGGAGCCAGGGAAGTGTTGCTCTGCACACTCAGACTCCGGGTCGGGTCCCTGTCCTCCACCTCCCCGCCCCCCACGGGTACGTCTGTGGTCCCATTGGTCCTGCTGGTTCGGTCACTGGGATCCTGGCTAGCGCTTCCCAGCCCGTCATGCTGGCTCATTGGACGTTCAGATTTGGCTATGCGATTCGATCGGGCCGTTCACAAGCTTCTAATCAAAATGTGAACACAGAAACACCTTTTCTAATGTTTTGGCCCCTAAGATAAAGGGACGGGCAAACCAGTACAAAGTCCTCCCTTTGGACTGTCCGTTACCCCGTGTCTTTACGAAGGTATATACTGGTCTGAACGGACAACACATCGATACACGTACATAAACCATCAAGGTGATCCACACTCCCATCGCATGTCACAACTCGCCCACTATCTCCTCCTCTGGAGTCAGAAGTGACTCTGGTCAGTGGTCAGTCCCTGTGCTAGACTAGGTGATCGTATGTTGTGATCCTATATGTGTATTCTTCCACGGTACGGCCTCTCTGACGGTGAGCCCGTGTCTTTCCCTTGGCAGAGCCACTCTGCCGTCCCTGTCGGTGTTCCTCCACCCTAGCTAGGTTGGATCCTCTGCTGGGACCTTCATATGAAGCATTGCCCTCTGACCCGTCAATATGTGTAACTCCACATGCCGCCTCCCTACGGGCAGGATTTGGTCTCTGTAGCGTCACTTTCCGATTAGAGTAGGCACGCTTTCCCAGTGTTATCCAATATCCTCACTGTGTGGGAACAAGGAACAGCAGTGATTGACTTCTCTGTGTAAAGCCCTGTCCTTTCTTCCACCCCAGTGTTTGTGGTGTTTTTCTTAGGGATCCCAATTCATCAGTCACTGACATAACTCGTAGTGATCACTGAATAGGAACGTCTGGGTTACCAATGTAACAATACACATGGAGAGAAATACTCTGATACTGTGACTTTAAACGTCATGTGTGAGTTAATGATGGTCCAGCACAATGTTCACAAACTTAAAATCACAATTTTCTAATATTTTTGTGAATTGTCATTTTTGTCTTTATAGACCTCCCAGGAGCGTCTCAGTGTTGATAGCATGGATCTGGTGTAATAGTGGAGGGAGATTCAGTGACTCTGAAGTGCATCAGTGACTCAAACCCTCCTGCTGTGAACTTCAGCTGGTTTAAGGAGAATGAAACCTCAGCTGTTGGATCTGGACAGAGTTTCAGTGCACTACAGAGTGGACGCTTCTACTGTCAGGCTCACAATCAACATGGATCTCAGAGATCAGACGCTGTAACTGTCACAGGTGAAGCTTTTATTAACACACTCCTGTATCTTCACATCATTCATCAGTTTGGAGAGTTAATCATGATGATCTTCCTCTTTCAGTTCATCATGTTGCTGGTAGGAATGTGATTGTGATCACAGCGTTATCTGGAGGATTATTCATCATCATTATCATCATCATCATCTTCATCCTGTTTATACTGTGAGCTCAATACAAAAACTGCAGTAATTGTATAAATTCACTTCTGGTTTGATGTAGGAAATGGCTAATTTGAGTTTTTAATGAATAGTAATCTTTAAAATAAATTCATATGCCGCTAATGTTATAATTTGATTAAAACAGAAAGAAACGAAGGAGTGTTAAAGCTGAAGATCACAGAGTGAAACAGGTAAATCATCTAAACATGACTTCACAAAAGCAGAGAATGAATCGATCAGCCGTTCTCTCTTTCAGACTGTAAATGTACAAAGTGACAGGATTCAAACCTTCCCAATCCAGCAGTAAACAGTTTGTACTATACAGAGGTGGAAAGAGTACTAAAATATTCTACTCAAGTAAAAGTACTATTACTTCAATGAAATTTTACTTAAGTACAAGTCAAATTACAGGTCTAAAAATCTACTCAAGTAAAAGTAAAAAGTAGCTCATTTAAAATTTCCTCAGAGTAAAAGTTACTGAGTTTCTTTTTTAACCGCGGGGGAGCGGAGGGGGACTCTCTCGGGTCGTAGATTTTCACAGTATGATAATAACCATCTCAGAAAATATCACGGTTTACAGATTTAATCAATTAATATATAAATAAATGGTATTATTAAATTATGGTTGTTATTATTATTATCATCAGATAAAATTACTTTTTTAGAATGATTGAATGACATTAGAATGACTTGAAACCATTTGGTTTGTTTTGTTTATTAAATGTTCAATAAAACTTGTCTAATCAACTCAATTCAATAATTGATAATGAATTAGATTAACAACTTATTTTTAACATTAATTATTATTCTTAAAATTCTCATAGAGTCCTATGAAATGTATTTTATTCAGAAAATAATCTTTCCTTTTTATGATTAAATACAAATATATTATCGAAAACACCATTTCGGGGGGGGGGGGGGGGGGGGGACAGGTGGTGTGGCCGTGGACTAACTTCACTATCATTTCATTGATGCGACTGCTTTGTTTACACTGCATGCACATTGAGGAGAAGTTTAAAAGACGAACACAGGACGACATTTTTCACCCGAAGTGCCAGTTTTTATGTTAATAACTGCACTGTTAACCCTTGCTGTAAAAAAGGGCCAAATTCTGACAATATCATACCATTTTCCATTAAAACAGTGTTGCCAGTATTTTACTGTAAAAAAAACCTGGTACTGTAAACTTTAGTTCAATGCCAAAAAACATAAATATTTCTACCTTATTGTTTTTTACGGTAAGTTACGATAGATGCAACTAAGTTTTTTTTTACAGTGTACTTACAAAATCCATACATTTATAAGTATTTTACTGTAAAATTACATGAAATGTCCGTGAGAGCTATTAAAGTTTTTCACTGTATATAGTAAGGGTACATACTGTTAAGCAATAACATGTCTTTTCCGTTGCTTTTTAACAGTTTTTTACCGTTAAAATTATGAACATTTTTTAGTGTGGTAAGAAGCCAAGAAAAGCATACGACGTACCCTGAAAAAGCTCTTTACTTTGAACATTGTCAGGGAACTTTTTTGATAGTGTTTCCATAAAATTGTGTATGTTCCAAAGTTTATCATTGATCATGTTTTTAATCATTTTTATTTATTATTGTGATTGTGATATTTTGTGATGAAAGACTTTCTGTCTCTCCTGTAGATCTCTGATCCCAATGAAGACACATATACAGCTCTTGATCTCAAGTCCACGACCTCTGACCTGTACGACACACTCACAGTAAGTGAGACGTCAAAGTCAGATACTCCATCACAGATGATCACATGACCGATCTCTCGCTCTCTTTCACACAGACCGTTGATCGCAGACCTCCTGAAGACTCCTGAAGACTCTTGATCCTCAGAGCTTTTCTAAACATGAGAATCCATCAGTAAGTGTCAGAACCTGCAGCTCTTCTCAATATAATCAATAAAACTCTCTTCAGTATAGTGTGATTGTTTTATCTATCTTGTGAAAGGTTTTATAATGTTGTTGATGAACTTCAGTCAGTCTTTCTTCATCTTATTGTTTGTTCAGATCAACAGGAAGAAGCTGCAGTGAGAGGCGGAGCACAAATGAACCAATCCTGAGCTCTGTGGGCGGAGCCACATATGATTGATTTTATTCTGATATACTGAACAAAATCATAATTATGCGCATTCACAATGGAAAATGTATCAGGTTTTTTTTGCTCTCAAAGTGCTCAATATTATAAGCTTCTGTCATTATATGTTCCTGTAACTCTCCCTTTAAATGTTCATTTTTATTTGTGATCATCTCGTATTTGATTGTACTAACGTTATGAGCACATCGATACAGTAGTATTGATATATCGATGCTCACAAGCTACTTAAATATGGTATTGATTGCATTAAAAAAATACAAATAATTAAATTATAATACAAAACATGGGTTTCTGCATTACTTTTATTTGTTTTCAATACTTTTTCATGTTTATGGATGTGATTTACCTTTAAGTGTATTTTTTTTTCTAAAAAATATTTTTTTTAAATCACATACCAATTTAAGAAATAACTGGTTTTGACATTGGCTTTGTTAAAACTGTAACAAAAAGTATTGGTATCATATCAAAATAAAAAAGTTTGTAATCGCCCAGCCCTAACAATCCCTCAATACTCTTACACAATCATGATGCTACGTCATTATTTCAGGTTAAATAACTCTGATTGGCTGAGAAATAGATACATTAGAAAATATCCACATAAAAACAAAAAAATCCACAAGAAAATATACAGCTGACACCAGGAGCCTGAGCACACACTCACACTCACACACACACACACACACAAACACACACACACTCACACTCACACTCACACAAACACACACACAAACACACACACACACACACACACACGCTCACACTCACACACACACACACACACACACACACACACACACACACACACACACACACACACACACACAAACACACACACACACACACACAAACACAAACACACACACAAACACACACACACACACACACACACACACACACACACACACACACACACAGGATACAAAGCTTCATCAAGGTTGAAGTTGGTTGAACTTTGGCTCTAAACAAGACATACTTGTTTTGGGGAAGTTTAACAATGTACATTTGGTGGGTTTTTTTGTCCATATAGTGCTGGCCTTCTACAGTTACTGAGGGTTTGCTCTCAATGTGGATCCTTGACATTAAATATAATGCAAAGAAGAGTAATATTGTGATTATTAGGAGTAGGGAAGACATGAAACTGTCATTTCCCGATTTCTCTCTGTCTGGTATTGTCCTTAAAGTATGTGATGAGGTTAAATACTGGACATTATATGAAGCTGAAGCTGCAGGCCTGAAACTGCTGTCACGTATATAGTTCTGCAGTCTGACACATCTCGTCTCATATGTGCTCGTTCAATCCCTCAAACTGCCACCAGAGGTCACCATCTCCTGCGACTGACATCCACCTTGATGAGCCTCACCTGTCAATCACTATCATTCATCTTCACAATTATTCATCTTCAACTTACTGAAAAAGATCATCATTTTTCTTTAGTTAGTTTTAGTTCAGTAAAGTTGTTCTCTTGTTGAGGGACGGACAGTGATATTTCCTTCTCTGGGCGTTCGTTAATAAACAGTGTTAACCACACAAAGTCCTTAAATATAAAGTGCTTGTGTTAAAACAGTGAGTCATTTGGTTGCTGTTGATCTGATGAGCTTCAACACGGTAAGACAAACACACTCTTGCTTAAATAAAACTGATGATTATTGCTCATATAACATAATGTGTCTTTATATGAGAAATGTTAAGAATATGGTGATTTATACTTGTTTAAGTGATGATTATATTAACACAAGTATTCATTATTTCAATGAGTTTACTGTTTCTGCCTTAAATTATTACATTGTTTAAAGTAATACATTTTTAGCTGTGATTTTGTATATGTACATTTCTGAAATACATAACTTAGACAGTTACATCTGATAACAGATCACTCTAAATTGTAATGTGGACTCGGGTATTTCCTGTAAAGCTGCTTTGAAATGATCTGTATTGTGAAAAGCGCTATACAAATAAATGTGAATTGAATTGAATGCTGTTTTATAGATATATGTTATGCTGATGATTATATTAATGCTGTATTATAGATATATGTTATGCTGATGATTATATTAATGCTGTATTATAGATATATTTTATGCTGGTGATTATATTAATGCTGTATTATAGATATGTTATGCTGATGATTATATTAATGCTGTATTATAGATATATTTTATGCTGATGATTATATTAATGCTGTATTATAGATATATTTTATGCTGGTGATTATATTAATGCTGTTTTATAGATATATTTTATGCTGATGATTATATTAATGCTGTATTTTAGATATATGTTATGCTGATGATTATATTAATGCTGTATTATAGATATTTTATGCTGGTGATTATATTAATGCTGTATTATAGATATGTTATGCTGATGATTATATTAATGCTGTATTATAGATATATTTTATGCTGATGATTATATTAATGCTGTATTATAGATATATGTTATGCTGATGATTATATTAATGCTGTATTATAGATATATTTTACGCTGATGTCGGTCAGAATGGCTCCTCCTCTTCCTCTGATCTTTCTGCTCATGATTCACGGTGAGTCTCTCTTACATTCACATTAGAAACTCTCTGATGTTTTATTTAAGGCGTCATGAGCGGCTGATCTGCACTTTCTTCTGTCCTGTACTCACATATTTCTCTCTGAAACAGGAAGTTTGTGTTGAACATGTCAAACGCTTGTCCCTTTTAGAAATGCCCAATAGTCTTTTGCTACTTGCTAGTCAGTGTCACATGGTTTTGGGGGAGGGGCTTTCTCGTTGTTCAGAGCATTTGATTGGACAAAAATCACTTTAGCAGCAGATCATGAATATTTTTGGCTCATGTTCTCAGAAGTGAATGTGTGTGTTAAATATGAATCATGTCAAAGGAGTTCACACGCATAAATGAGCTCTGAGCTGATAGATAAGAACTAAAAGCCACAAAACTAATATTTTGATGTCATTGGGTATTTAATAAATCAACTTTGATTATTTTATTTGTCTTATTTTTCATATATTGTGCATCATGTTGTTTTTGGCTGATTTATTGGTTCTCTCTTCACTCCTCTGTCTCTGTACATTTACTTCTGCTTTTCTGCAACACCCTCCATCAAAGCTCATCAAAAAATGTCAAAATGTTTACATGGTACAATGACTGGTAGGCTACTGTTTTTTTTTTTTTTTTTTTGTATTGCTTGGCACAAATTTCACGATTTCAATTCTTTCAATCTCTTTCACGAATTCATTTCTTGTGATTTGATTCCGATCTTGATTCAATATCGATTAATTTGGATAAATATTAGGTACACTGTAAAAAATTAAATCTTAAAAAAACGGTCAATGATTGACAGCTACGGCTGCCAAACAAAAACCGTAAAAATAAAGTAAAAGGTGCACCTGAGACACATCTCTCTGTATGCAAGGTTAGCACAACTTCCAATAGGAAAATTCAACTGCAGTAGCCACCGTTCAGCCTGAAGAGGGCAGCACTCATACGTTTTTACACCATATATTGTAGAATTAAAACACTTTATACTCAAATGTCAAAAAATGTACTCAAATCAATGAACAGCATTTATGAAGCTCCGTTCTTACAGATCATTAACTAAAAAAAGTTGTTTTAGTGTTTAGTTACCTTTTGTAACAGAAACACAGTTATTTCACATATATTTCCTGAATATTTTACTAAAAAACATGCATTTCAAAGTAAAAACTTCACTTGGATGTAATTGTAAATGTTAAGTTTTTCTAAAATAAAAACACTACACTGTAAAAAAAAATCCTAATTTTACAGAAAATAACTGATTTTTTGATGATCATTTTCTTTAATTTTAACTTGTACTCAAAACACTGTAAAATTACAAATAATATCTGTAAAATAAAAATTACAGTAAAACTACATAATAAAAAAACAGTAAAACTACATGCGTGATTTACTGTGATTTATACGTCACTGTATCAGCAACTACACAGTTACTGTCTGTTAAATAAAGCAACACACAACATTTCATCAGTGTTTCTCTGATCATCCTGGACTGAAACACAGTTACTGTCTGTTAAATAAAGCAACACACAGCATTTCATCAGTGTTTCTCTGATCATCCTGGACTGAAACACAGGCTCTACACTTCAACACAATGTTGACACACAAAACACATCATACAGAAACACTTTACATCCCAACAGAACATGAAACACTAACAGATCTCTCAAGATCTCTGCATCCTCACTTATTACAATCCAGACTTTATTTATTTCATACTAACATTCTTATCGAGAATTAATAGAGGTTTAGAAGTTGATGTTTTATTGAAAATAATAAAGTTTGATGTCACCATAATTGAGATCAGTGTTTGCTTTAGTCGGGCTCTCGACCCTTTAGGTTTTAACTTTACTTTTTCTCTGGTTGCTTTAACTGTGTGTCTCTGATACATACACTCACCTAAAGGATTATTAGGAACACCTGTTCAATTTCTCATTAATGCAATTATCTAATCAACCAATCACATGACAGCTGCTTCAATGCATTTAGGGGTGTGGTCCTGGTCAAGACAATCTCCTGAACTCCAAACTGAATGTCGGAATGGGAAAGAAAGGTGATTTAAGCAATTTTGAGCGTGGCATGGTTGTTGGTGCCAGATGGGCCGGTCTGAGTATTTTACAATCTGCTCAGTTACTGGGATTTTCACGCACAACCATTTCTAGGGTTTACAAAGAATGGTATGAAAAGGGAAAAACATCCAGTATGCGGCAGTCCTGTTGGCGAAAATGCCTTGTTGATGCTAGAGGTCAGAGGAGAATGGGCCGACTGATTCAAGCTGATAGAAGAGCAACTTTGACTGAAATAACCACTCGTTACAACCGAGGTATGCAGCAAAGCATTTGTGAAGCCACAACACGCACAACCTTGAGGCGGATGGGCTACAACAGCAGAAGACCCCACCGGGTACCACTCATCTCCACTACAAATAGGAAAAAGAGGCTACAGTTTGCAAGAGCTCACCAAAATTGGACAGTTGAAGACTGGAAAAATGTCGCCTGGTCTGTTGAGTCTTGATTTCTGTTGAGACATTCAGATGGTAGAGTCAGAATTTGGCGTAAACATAATGAGAACATGGATCCATCATGCCTTGTTACCACTGTGCAGGCTGGTGGTGGTGGTGTAATGGTGTGGGGGATGTTTTCTTGGCACACTTTAGGCCCCTTAGTGCCAATTGGGCATCGTTTAAATGCCACGGCCTACCTGAGCATTGTTTCTGACCATGTCCATCCCTTTATGGCCACCATGTACCCATCCTCTGATGGCTACTTCCAGCAGGATAATGCACCATGTCACAAAGCTCGAATCATTTCAGATTGGTTTCTTGAACATGACAATGAGTTCACTGTACTAAAATGGCCCCCACAGTCACCAGATCTCAACCCAATATAGCATCTTTGGGATGTGGTGGAACGGGAGCTTCGTGCCCTGGATGTGCATCCCACAAATCTCCATCAACTGCAAGATGCTATCCTATCAATATGGGCCAACATTTCTAAAGAATGCTTTCAGCACCTTGTTGAATCAATGCCACATAGAATTAAGCCAGTTCTGAAGGCGAAAGGGGGTCAAACACAGTATTAGTATGGTGTTCCTAATAATCCTTTAGGTGAGTGTATGTGTTATTGTAGGAAACCAAGAGAAACTCAGATCAGAAGATCTTGATCACTAATTAATGATAATAGTCATCATGTAGTGTCCTGCTTTATTGATACCACCTGAAGTGTAATATCTGATTAAATCATTAAAAATTAGTTGTTAACTTTGCATGCCACTACTGTTATAGAAGATCCTGCAGTGCTGTGATACTCATATTTTATGAAGTCATTATACAGAAAATTTTATACAGAAAGTTTTGACAGGATCATACAGGGTCCGTGTATTTTTTGGTCATTTGATTTTCCTTTCAGAAACGGGTAGAAAATGAGAAAACGGTTTCATTTTCGTTTTTTATTTTTTTCCAAAAAAAAATGAAAAACACAAAGTCACCTTGATTTTTCGTTTTTCGTTCTGAGATAGAAAAATGAATAAACAGCTTGAATATTCGATTTCTACACGTGGGCTAGAATGAAACGCCCCTTTCCTCTGATTTTTCACCCGACGATCAAACTGTTCTGTCATCAGCAGTGTTGCCAGATGTACGATAATTATCATATTTGTACGATAATTTTGACTTCTGTACGATGTACGATCAATAATGAAAAAAATCCCATAATGTACGATAATTTCAGAGTTTTCAGTCGTTCGTCCAAACACACATCCTACCGCTTCTCTCTCTGACCCAGAATCATTTCGCAGGCTCACCTGACTGCACGCAAGCACGTATACACACACACACAGGCACCACACGGTGTCCACCGGCCCGCACTACCAACCCCCCCCCCCCCCCCCCAAAAAAAAAACAAACAATCCATCCTACATGTTGGGATAAATAGCTGTATTCTGCACGTTTACGTTATGTACGATAATTTTCTTCCAAATACAATATTTTGAACTTCTAGTACGATAACTGGACATTTCCAATCTGGCAACACTGGTCATCAGTTCTTCCTCGGCTCCACACAGCAGAATAAGAGTCTTTACTCGTTTATTGCAACTACATTTCATATTTTTCTCATCAAACAACCAGACTAACGAATGGCTCGACACAACCCGTACCGGGGAAGAGCCTATACAGGGCTTTCTTCTGTGTAGATATAAATTCACCTATGCTTTCCATCAGCTTGGTATTGCAGGGTAAAAAAAAAAAAAAAAAAAAAAAAATTAAGATATAAATCAATATAATTAATTGTAAATTAAATATTTTAAACACATACAAAAAAGAAAATAATAATGCATCGAAGTCTAGCCTATATAATAGGCCTAATGTTCATGCATGAACTGTCATTCTGGGGTGCGTTTCCCAAAAGCATCGTTGGCCAACTATGATCGCAATTTCCATTGAACTCTATTGGTAACGACGGAACTTGCGACCATAGTTGGCTTTGGGAAACGCACCCCTGACTGACTAACCGAGAACAGAGAACAACAAAATACATAGGCTACTCTTCTAAATTTTATGATGCAGACCTTGTGTTTTATTAAAATGTATCAGCCTATAAATTATATCTAAAGGATGCGCGCTTGTGCGCGCCGCACCGGGTCATGTTGAGAGTAAAACACACGCGCGTCACATCGTTGTAAAAAACGCATTTTATTATTAGCCTATTCAGAAATAGTGTAAAAGACCAGTAAATAAAATACAAAATAAACAGTATAAACACTATTAATAACGTAGGCTAGGCTATGCATATTTTACTTCCCCCATGTCAAATCCTTAAATGAATGGTAGCCTATTCAGAAAACAACAAAAATGAAAAAAGAAGCCACCACGTATAATAAAAATATACATAGCCTATAAAAATAGCCTATTGTGCCCTTAATTACAAACAACATTTAGCCTATTTTGAACGCCAAGCCAAAACAAATTTATTTCAATCGAAACTGAAACTGCACCGACGTTGGGTTCGTTCGTCTCTCATTCGGTCCAACGTTTCCATATTTGCACCATTTGGATGCTAACTATTAATGTAAAGAAGGCTTCGTACTTCAGTCCTGTAATATAGAAGGCTAAACTAAATCAGCATCTTCAAGGGAAATGAGTTTGGAATAACAGCAAGTTATGACTGACCAGCACAGCCTTTATATTGTACAAAAGACTAATTAAATTAAGCAGAATAACTTGTTGTTTGGTTGACTGTTTTATTTTAGTTAGGGACAGGCTGCGATGTCAATTCAGCAATGCCAGAACCAGAAGTGAACTGATGATGTGTTGGCTATAAGCGCTAATACTCCTTTAATACTCTGTCATTCAAAACAGTAAAATGTATATTTGTATTTGTGTACGTTCAAAATGACTAGGCTACAAAATGTCATGCATTTGAAAAATAAAGAAAACAACATGATGCGCTGCTTTAGCGCGTCCTGGTCTCCTTGAACAAATTTCTGGCGTAGCCTACACCAAACTACAGCGAATAGCCTTCTTGGCGCGCCTACTTTTGAAAGTCAACATTTAGATTATTTAAAGTAAAATGCATTATATAGGTAAGTCACTTAGGAATAAATCACAGTTCATGATAAAAAACTTGACTTTGCAGCCTGGAAAATATAGGAAAATAGCTAATTATTTCACGGACCCCCTGACACTTGAGAACTGCTGGTCTACACAGAAGAAAGCCCTGTCTAGGCTCTTCCCCGGTACGGGTTGTGTCGAGCCATTCGTTAGTCTGGTTGTATGATGAGAAAAATATGAAATGTAGTTGCAATAAACGAGTAAAGAATCCGCACATCAGCTAAAGCAGCGGAGGACTCTTATTCTGCTGTGCAGGACCGAGGAAGAACTGATGACAGAACAGTTTGATCTTCGGCTGCCAAATCAGAGGAAAGGGTCGTTTCATTCTCGCCCACGTGTAGAAATCGAATATTCAAGCTGTTTATTCATTTTTCTATCTCAGAACGAAAAACGAAAAATCAAGCTGAATTCCTGTTTTTCGTTTTTTTTGGAAAAAATTAAAAAACGAAAAAGAAACTTTTCTCATTTTCTATCCGTTTCTGAAAGGAAAATCAAATGACCAAAAGATACACGGACCATACAGACATCAAGAATCAGTGTATGAATCGCAACAATGGTGACAATGAAAAAAAAGTCTGATCAACTCTGAACTACTATAAAGTCAAAAAAAGGCTTTGTTTATTGTCACCATTGTTGAGATTCAAATGTTGATTCTTGATGTCTCTACACTCCTAAAAAAAAATAACCAGCTCAAAACATTTTTTATAAAAAATATTTTTTAAATTTCAGATTGTTATAATACTAATACCACGATATTTCAAAGGTCAAGTTTAAAACATTAATAATAGATGTTGTATAAAATAAATTCCATCTATATACAATGAAATCTCAGCTCATTTATTCAGAGATTTGACTGTAATATTGGTGAATCAGGTCACCATATAATGATTATAACATCATCAGTAAATGACCAACATCATCTGATATTTTCTCTTGCATTTATTGCCATAACAAATGTGTATAAAAAACACAGTTAAAGCAGCCAGAGAAAAAATAATGTTAAAAACTCAAGGGTCATGAGCCCAACTAAAGCAAACACTGATCTCCATCATGGTGTACTATATGGTGTACCAATACTGTATGAAAAATGCAACCAATTTTCTGTATAAAAAATGTGAATTACTGGAATTTGTCATCATTAATGTCACAATACCAAAAATAACAGCTGAATTTTTATTTTACAGATATTATTTGTAATTTTACAGTGTTTTGAGTACAAGTTAAAATTAAAGAAAATGATCATCAAAAAATCAGTTATTTTCAGAATCAGAATCAGAAAGAGCTTTATTGCCAAGTGTGCTTGCACACACAAGGAATTTGTTTTGGTACTGAGGCTTCCAGTGGACATATACAAATACAACAAGAAACATGAAACATAATACTACAAATTATAAGAATAAAGAATAAAAATAAAAATATATGAGAATAAAAGTATCACAGTTGGGTTTAGTCAGAATAGACATTTCCAGATTTACAGATTATGAACATATTTACAGTGTTTTGAATATTATAATAAATAAATCTAAATATAAGTATAAGTATCACCTGAGTTGTAGGATATTGCACTAAACAGTGGGAGTATTGCACTTAAAGGCATATGCCTTGGGAGGTGTGTTAACTGTTCAGGAGGGAAATGGCCTGTGGGAAGAAACTGTTCCTGTGCCGAGATGTTCTAGTGGCCAGTGATCTGAGTCGCCGTCTTGACGGTAACAGTTCAAACAGGAGGTGTCCAGGGTGAGTGGAGTCTGTGATGATTTTACCTGCTCTCTTCCTCACTCTGGAAGAGTACAGGTCCTGGAGGTTTGGCAGGGGGGCACCAATGATCCTCTCCGCAGTCCGGACTGTCCGTTGTAGTCTCCTGATGTCTGATTTGGTAGCTGAACCAAACCAGACAGTGATGGAAGTGCATCTATGGAGTGATAAATGTAAATAAATGATCTCAGTGTGAATTACTTTAAGACAGAGGAGTGACGAGAGAACCAAGAAATCAGCCAAAAACAACAAGCAATGCTCAATTACAGTTTCTTTCTTAATTGCTAAAACACGTTTCTTGAAACCACACTGAAAAAGTGATGGAAGTGATGGAAGTTCCATAGATGGAAGTGACGTCTGCAAAGTAGTTCCCGGTTCTTTGACGTAATGTTAATTTCCTCAAAAACAGATATGTTGTCACCAAGCAAAACACAGTCGAGCTCTTAATTGTTTTATGAGTTTTCTCGCAGACTCGCATATGGAGATGGTCCTTTGCTTGCGAAGCGAGGTAATGGCGGACAGCAGAAATCTTCAACGACTGAGATGTACCGAGACGTAATGACGTCACATGATCACATGACACCCCAAAACTTTGGTTTAACCTTAAACTACCATTCAAGTAAAAGTAATGTTTTAAAGTTTGTCTAGAGGGCGTAACACTTACTTTGAGGCAAAGTGAAAACAGAAGGTATAAACTGAACATCACAATTTTCCATTGGACCACTGTAAATATATATTTTGAATGAATTGCACTGATGTTTCACTTTTTTCAGTGTGGTTTCAAGAAACGTGTTTTAGCAATTAAGAAAGAAACTGTAATTGAGCATTGCTTGTTGTTTTTGGCTGATTTCTTGGTTCTCTCGTCACTCCTCTGTCTTAAAGTAATTCACACTGAGATCATTTATTTACATTTATCAGTCCACAGATGCTGAGAAGTTTTGCTTATATTTCCTGTAATGAGTCACTGTTTTCAAATAGTAATACAGTATTGTCATGTTTTCATGTCCCAATATAACTGATAAAACTACATTTACAGTTTGATGAATTCTGTGTTTCAGGAGTTTGTAGCCAGTCGGGTGATTGGAGTGTGAGTTACAGTCCTTCACACATCTGTGCACTAAAGGACTCAACAGTGATAATGAGATGCACTTATACATACCCTACTAGTTATAACTGGACATCAGATCATTGAAGTGTTCTGGACCAAAACACGTGTAGATCCTCGAGATCTGTCTGAGGACACTGAATACAGACAGAGGCTTCAGTATCTGGGAGATAAACAGCAGAACTGCAACATCAGACTGAGTCATGTGACACTGAACGATTCACACATGTACTATTTCAGATTCATCACTGATAAACCTGATGGAAAATATACTGGTGATCCAGGAGTGACTCTTCCTGTCACAGGTGACTTTGGTGAGGTTTATCTCTTCTTCTGTGCATTATGTTGAATAATAATCAGTGTATGACAGCAGCACTCGATATAATGTGTGTGTTGTGTTCAGAGTTGCAACCGTGTATCACATGAAATACGTTCTGAGGAAACTATTTTGCAAATCGCAATTACGTTACACATGCCAACATATAAGCAGTGCTATTACGTTGGTCCTTAACCTAATATAGCCAATCTATTGCAGTGCTATTACGTTTGTCCTGAACATAATAGCAGCTACATTCAAAGCAGGTTACTTTTCACACGCAGCAGCACAAAAACGTAATTTATTTACGTATGAACAAATCTACCGACGTAGAAATTTGTACGTATTACTATTTATGCATAATCGTGGCATTAATGTTTTGACTCTATTGCATTCAACTGTCTTATCAATTAAGTTTTCAGTCGCATTTATTAATATAATAGGCCTAACGTTACTCATAAATATTAACATTTCGCTCTGTTCGTGCCTTCTGCAGCAAACTCGTTTCGGATGATTAGCCTGCGTGGTGTTAAAAAGGAATACACTTTTAACCTTAAAAATACCTTGTTTAATCGTTTAAAGGTGCCATATGTAAAAATTGAGGTAAAAATATCCAAAAAATGAGCTACACGTATCAAAAGAATGAGAAGAAATAAGTGCATGATGTCATTAAAAAAATGACAAGTTATAGTGCTGCCGAGATATAAACCTGAATTAGCATGCTAAATTACTAGCCCCGGCCCGGCCGGTGTCTAATACCAGTTTCGGCCATGGGAGGCGGTATGCGGGCAACATATATAAACCACCAGCCAAACTGCAACACACGAATAACTCGCACGGCTTGTATCTCTTTAATCTCTAAAAATCTCCAAATGCTCCACGTGAAACTGCGGTCTTACTATAGTGTCAATTGATTTGATTAATATGCGCGAGGGAGAGAGAGCAGGACCGCGCTCGTGTTGTTTGTAGACGTGAGAGTGCGCGCGCGCGGCCTCTCTCTCTCTCTCTCTCTCTCTCTCTCTCTCTCTCTCTCTCTCTCTCTCTCTCTCTCTCTCTGCTCGTAATGCGCCCTGTCAAGCGCAGCGGCAGCAGTCATTCTATTCTACATCCCTCACCGATCAAAATAGGCTTTGGCGGGACAAAGCGGACTATTTGACGGTTTTAGAAGATTAACAACCTGAAACTAAAAAACAGACTAGAGGAGGCCAACTTTCTGGAGGTATACTGCCCCCATCTGGTATGGAATATGTGGAGTATGAATTGATTTTTTGACATAAGGCACCTTTAAACCATTTTGTAGTATTTAGTGTATTTACACAAAAAGCATTTTCTCCAATAAAACATAAACATACTGATACATTCACAAAATACATACATTTTATTAGCTTGATGTAATCCAAATCCTAGAATCCATACGTTGTTTGCAAGAAACAGATCCAAATTCAGCCTTTTATCCGGTGATCTTCATCTTCATTTCTCAGCAGCGACCGCAAACGTCAAATCTATCCCGCGCTGGTGATGAATTCAAATTAAAAAAATGCGCCTTCAAGAAGCGTTACGACATGTTTTACGGCCGTGATATCAAACGCTCATTTCCTCTCGCCTGCTTCGTCACAGATTGCGACATGCCGTGTTTCAGTCGGTGTAGTACATTTGAAATGGAGAAGCGCGCGCGCCTTCAGAGAGCGAACAGAAATCGGATTAACATTTTCATGGATTAACGTTAATAACTTAAATTCTGATCTGTACCTCATACACAACTACTATAATATTGCCAGAGAGGACTGCGACTGCAACGCATCATCATGTGAACGACTTTTGGTAATGTTAACGTTACCGGTTTTGACATTTTCGCAATAAATAAATTATTGTGAAATGTATACTTGTCTGTCTGTTATGTTTTTTTTCTTCATAATTGTGTTAGCCTACGTAGTTTTAAGGAATGGTTATGGGTAGGTTTAGGGGTAGGAGTAGGATTAGTGGCTCAAAATATATTTTAATGCTATATTGTTAATAAAACTGCGATTTACCTACACATCTCTGTCCATTACGTTTTATCCTTTTTATATTCTGTATAACATGGATATGTTTAGGTTTTGGGAGTAGGATTAAGGGATCTTGTTACATTTATCTTTAAAAGTGAAAGTATACAGATATCTTTATGATATGAAATATACGTAAATAGTTAACGTTTTGTAGCTGTAAAAACGTAATAATGTTACGTTTAAATGTTGCAAATACGTCCATATTATACGTTTCAGCATCTATCCAAACGTACAAAAACGTACGTTTTCTATTTTTGAAAATAACGTATTAATACCTACGTATCAACAATGAGACCAGGCTGCTATATTAGGTTAAGGACCAACGTAATAGCACTGCTTATATGTTGGCATGTAACGTAATTGCGATTTGCAAAATAGTTTCGTCAGAACGTATTTCATGTGATACAGGGTTGGTTCAGATCTTCAGGTGGAGTCTCCTGAGAGAGTGACAGAGGGAGATTCAGTCAGTCTGACATGTAAAAGCAGCTGCGCTCTGACTGACAGAGCAACATTCATCTGGTACAGAAACTCACAGCCATTAACTGAGAGAAGAGACAGAAACAATGAACTCCTGCTGCAGTCAGTCAGAAGAGAGGATTCAGGCAGATATAGCTGTGCTGTAGACGGACACACTCACATCTCTCCTGATGTTCAGCTCAATGTCACGTGTGAGTGCAGATTCACTTTTTCTCTTTAACCCTCATGCACTGTTCGATTTCTGGTTACAGCCTGTGTGGTCCGGGTCAAATTAAACCTAATTGTATTCAATTCCACAAAAATCACACTATGAAAAAAAAAAAACTTACAATCAGGTACAAATAATTAACTTTTAACTTTAAATATCAATACTTTCCACACATTACAAAGAATAAATATCTGAATTAATGATTTATAAAAATGTTTTAACCACTATTTATAAGACTGCCCCTCCCCGACACCCGTGGGACACTTGCCATTATACATTTATAACAATAATAGTCTAAACCTAAAGTAATCTTGACAAACTATATAGCATACTATATAACTATGAAAGCGTTCAGACTGTAGTTAGGATCACTTAATCATATATGGAAATCGAAGAGTCCTTAAATATGGTCACCAGAGGAGTCTGGATGCCATCTAGTGGAAAAGTTTGGTACTGCGCTCAAAAAAATCGTACTGAAATTCTTCTCTTTTTTTTGCGATCAACCTAAATTTGTCACAGTATTTAGCTTTAATTTTCGTAAAGTTTTAGTTGAAAATGTTTTGTAAAATATACATTTAACATTTTCATAAACTTAAACGTCTATGACGTTTTTGTAAACTTTTAAAAATATATAAGTCTACAATAATCTGTGAAGTGTTCCCTTTAAAAAGACACCAAACTTAAGTCTGTGCTCTGAAGTATTTAAGATTTTCAACAAGATTTTTAAAGGGCGCCTATTATGCAAAATTCACTTTTACATGGTGTTTGAACATAAATGTGTCGGCAGTGTGTGTACACAACCACCCTATAATGATAAAAATCCACCCGTTCCTCTTTTTTAATCCCCATAAATCATAAGCAGTGTCTCAGAACAAGCTGTATGCACTGCCTTCTCACACACACCCTGCCAAACTGTGGAGCCAGGGAAGTGTTGCTCTGCACACTCAGACTCCGGGTCGGGTCTGTCCCACTGGTCAGTGGTCAGCCCGTGCTAGACTAGTGCCCTATGTTGTGATCCTATATGTGTATTCTTCCACGGTACGGCCTCTCTGACGGTGAGCCCGTGTCTTTCCCTTGGCAGAGCCACTCTGCCGTCCCTGTCGGTGTTCCTCCACCCTAGCTAGGTTGGATCCTCCGCTGGGACCTTCATATGAAGCATTGCCCTCTGACCCGTCCATATGTGTAACTCCACATGCTGCCTCCTACGGGCAGGATTTGGTCTCTGTAGCGTCACTTTCCGATTAGAGTAGGCACGCTTTCCCAGTGTTATCCAATATCCTCACTGTGTGGGAACAAGTAGGAACAGCAGTGATTGACTTCTCTGTGTAAAGCCCTGTCCTTTCTTCCACCCCAGTGTTTGTGGTGTTTTTCTTAGGGATCCCAATTCATCAGTCACTGACGTAACTCGTAGTGATCACTGAATAGGAACGTCTGGGTTACTAATGTAACAATACACATGGAGAGAAATACTCGGATAATGTGACTTTAAACATCATGTGTGAGTTAATGATCACCAGCACAATGTTCAAAAACTTTAAAATCACAATTTTCTAATATGTTTTGTGAATTTTCATTTTTATCTTTAGACTCTCCCAGGAACGTCTCAGTGTTGATGTGTGGATCTGGTGTAATAGTGGAGGGAGATTCAGTGACTCTGAAGTGCATCAGTGACTCAAACCCTCCTGCTCTGAACTTCAGCTGGTTTAAGGAGAATGAAACCTCAGCTGTTGGATCTGGACAGAGTTTCAGTGCACTACAGAGTGGACGCTTCTACTGTCAGGCTCACAATCAACATGGATCTCAGAGATCAGACGCTGTAACTGTCACAGGTGAAGCTTTTATTAACACACTCCTGTATCTTCACATCATTCATCAGTTTGGAGAGTTAATCATGATGATCTTCCTCTTTCAGTTCATCATGTTGCTGGTAGGAATGTGATTGTGATCACAGCGGCATCTGGAGGATATTTCATCGTCATCATCATCATCATCCTGTTCATCCTGTTTATAATGTGAGTTTAATAAAAAACTGCAGTGATTGTATAAGTTTACTTTTGGTCTGATTGTAGAAGCCTCGTTGTAGAAGAAAATCATTAATTTGTGTTTGATTATTTGTAATCTTTAAAAACAGCATTCACATTTTCTCTTAATTTAATACATTTGTCCATATGCTGTTAATGTGTGTGATTATAACAGAAAGAAACAAAGGAGTGTTAAAGCTGAAGATCACAGAGTGAAAGAGGTAAATCATCCAAACACAACATGGCTTTACAGAAGCAGAAAATCAGTCGATCAGCCGTTATCTGTGTTTCAGACTGTAACTGTATGAACTGATGGCAAACTAACATTATCAAAGACTTTATCAACACAATCCAGGAAAAAAAAAAAAATAAATAAAACTGAAGAAAACATTTAGCTAATTTTTCCATGGTTTAATGGAATATTTATATATTTACTGTTTTAATATAGGTTTGTTGGTCTAATTGCGTAATCATTAACATTTAGTGTGATAAATGAACATGTCACTTAATTTACTCATTCTACCCTATTCTTCTCAACTCTATGTGTGAATCAATGAAATATACATGTATTTTACATCACTACATTGATTTGATCTGACCTGGTACTTGATCTGAAAAGTTTGAAACTGCTCTAAAATGTGAATCTACACTTCAGATGAAACTGATTTACATGTCTTAATAATAATTACAAATTTTCTTGTATTTCAGAATGATCTCTATTCTGGCATGTCACAGAGAGTTTCAGTCCATGACAAGCCTCTTTCTGAACCGGATTCAGTCGGTGACGCTCTGTATGCCTGTGTGAAACCCAACAAATTAAGAGGAAAAACTCCTGAATCCAGAGATGCTGAGGAGATCCTGTACACAACTGTCCAACGTCACAGAAAGACAGAGACGAAGAGAGCAGAGGAGAATGAAAGTCAATATGATGATATAAGTATCAGCCTGATGCTGCAGTGAGGTGAGAAAAACCAGTACAGAGCTAACCGGTACCAACTTAACCAGTATCAGCTTAACCAGCACCAACTTAACCAGTACCAACTAAACCAGTATCAGCTTAACCAGCACCAACTTAACCAGCACCAACTTAACCAGTATCAAATTAACCAGTATCAGCTTAACCAGCACCAACTTAACCAGTACCAGCTTAACCAGCACCAACTTAACCACTACCAACTAAACCAGCACCAACTTAACCAGCACCAACTTAACCAGTACCAACTTAACCAGCACCAACTTAACCAGTATCAGCTTAACCAGCACCAACACCAACTTAACCAGTACCAGCTTAACCAATAGCAACTTAACCAGCACAAACTTAACCAGTACCCACTTAACCAGCACCAACTTAACCAATAGAAACTTAACCAGCACCAACTTAACGGTACCAACTTAACCAATAGCAACTTAACCAGCACCAACTTAACCAGCATCATCTTAACCAATAGCAACTTAACCAGCACCAACTTAACCAGTACCAGCTTAACCAATAGAAACTTAACCAGTACCCGCTTAACCAGTACCAGCTTAACCGATAGAAACTTAACCAGTACCCGCTTAACCAGTACCAGCTTAACCGATAGAAACTTAACCAGTACCCGCTTAACCAGCACCAACTTAACTAGTACCAGCTTAACCAACACCATCTTAAAGGGATACTCCACTTTTTTTTGGAAATAGGCTCATTTTACAACTCCCCCAGAGATAAACTGTTAAGTTTTACCATTTTTGAATCCATTCAGCCGATCTCCGGTTCTGGCGGTACCACTTTTAGCATAGCTTAGCATACATCATTGAAGTGGACAAGACCATTAGCATTTCTCAAAAAAAAAATGACCAAAGTGTTTCGATATTTTTCCTATTTAAAACTTGACTCTTCTGTAGTTACATTGTGCACTAAGACCGACGGAAAATGTAAAGTTGCGATTTTCTAGGCTGATATGGCTAGGAACTATACTCTCATTCCTGCGTAATAATCAAGAAACTATACTGCCGTACCATGAGTGCAGCAGGCGTAATGATATGACGCAGCACCTGAAAATAGTCCCCAGCTCGGTAACTTCCAACGTGACCGGGACTAGGTTAAAATGAAAATAGGCTACCTTCCGTTAACATAACCAACGTGACAACCTGCTTGCACTACACAAACTTAAACCGGAGATCGGCTGAATGGATTCAAAAATGGTAAAACTCAACCGTTTAACTCTGGGAGAGTTGTAAAATGAGCCTATTTCCAAAAGAAGTGGAGTATCCCTTTAACCAATAGCAACTTAACCAGTACCAACTTAACCAGTACCAGCTTAACCAGTACTATCTTATAGAGAATGATAGAGACCAGCGAACACAAAGCCTGAGTTCAATCGTTTAATGAACGATTGTTGGATGATTGTTTAGTTGTGGAATAATTTACTCATCTGTTCATACCACAACCAATATAAACATGTTCATCATCCACATTAAGACTCATTTGTTCTCTTTGACCCTTTGTGAGAGAACGACAGTAATTGTGTGCTGGACTGATGTAAAGTCTGTTTCTTATTTGTTTCATTTTTTGTGTGTATTTTTTTTTTTGTAAATAATTTGACTTTTTTTAAGTTTGTTTGAGTTTAATCTGTTAGTATAGAGTTTGTTGTTATTCAGTATTTTTTGGTCTTCATTTTGGGGCGTGAGTGATATCTGCACAATTTATTAATATTCAAATGCAAACGTATTTTATTTTATGTATTAATGTATTTTATAAAGAGTTTTCTCTGCCTGTTTTACTTTGTATGTTTTTACAACTAGGACCAGCACTTCAATAAATTTGTTTAACCTTCAAGACATTTAAAGGGTTAGTTCACCCAAAAATGTAAATTCTGTCAGTAATTACTTATTAAAGTCGTCGTTAAAATAGTGAAAAAAAGTGACTTCAGTGGCTCAATCTTAAGTTTATCAAGCAATGAGAATACTTTTTGTGCGCAAAAAAAAAACGACTTTATTTCAACTATTAATTTCCTTCTCTGTGGGCCTCGAGTCAGTTCACGTAGTTTAACAGCGTAAGCTTCTGTGTTGTACGTCACACGTAGGCTCACTATTGGCCGACGCTGGTGAAGGATTACAAATTTAAGAATAGGTTTAAGATCTGCTGATCCTATTTTCTTTACATAACATCACATGAAAAATTAAGGTAGAGTAAATTGAATTTAGCATTTAAGGTTATGATGGTGATGATATTTGCTGTGAAACTGTTTCCACCAATCCTGTTTTCTGTATTTGTCAGATTACTGCTCTCTATCGAGTCTGCCATTCCCGTTTCTCTCTATTGTAAGCAGATTACTGAAACTCTTGGTAGCTTCTGTCTCAGCGGGAGAGTTCTGTCATTCCTGTTTTTGAGTTTCACTGTTTGAATAGTTATGCTGATTGGATTAGGATTGGTAACGCTCTCAGTCTAGTACAGGTTTCCTAAACCTGTATACTTCATTTACATGCTTTGTTCAGATTGTCTCCACCTCTATGTAATCCCTCCCCCTTGAAAGGTATAAACTCTACTGTGCTGAGCTATTTTGTTAGACTTGGATGACTACAGCCACGCACAGCGAGTTCTCAATAAAGAGTAACTTCTGCTTCAAAAATATCCCAACGTCTCCTGGTCTCTGAAGAAAACGTTTCCAACACTGGTCATGTGTGTGATGCGTGTGACGTACAACACAGAAGCGCTGCGCTGTTAAACTATGTCAACTGACTCGAGGCCCACAGAGAAGGAAATGAATAGTTCAAATAAAGTCGTTTTTTTTTTTTTTTTTTCGCCCAAAAAGTATTTTCATCGCTTGATAAATTTAAGATTGAGCCACTGTAGTCACTTGGACTATTTTAACAATGTCTTTAATAACTTTTCGGGGCTGGCAAGTTTCAGTCCCTTAAGAAGCCTGTGGAGGAGTGATCCAGCTCTCAGATTTAATCAAAAATATCTTAATTTTTAAAATTTTGTTTTTACAACTACAGGTCCTTCTCAAAAAATTTGAATATTGTGATAAAGTTCATTATTTTCCATAATGTAATGATAAAAATTAAACTTTCATATATTTTAGATTCATTGCACACCAACTGAAATATTTCAGGTCTTTTATTGTTTTAATACTGATGATTTTGGCATACAGCTCATGAAAACCCAAAATTCCTATCTCAAAAAATTAGCATATCATGAAAAGGGTCTCTAAACGAGCTATTAACCTAATCATCTGAATCAACTAATTAACTCTAAACACCTGCAAAAGATTCCTGAGGCTTTTAAAAACTCCCAGCCTGTTTCATTACTCAAAACCGCAATCATGGGTAAGACTGCCGACCTGACTGCTGTCCAGAAGGCCATCATTGACACCCTCAAGCAAGAGGGTAAGACACAGAAAGAAATTTCTGAACAAATAGGCTGTTCCCAGAGTGCTGTATCAAGGCACCTCAGTGGGAAGTCTGTGGGAAGGAAAAAGTGTGGCAAAAAACGCTGCACAACGAGAAGAGGTGACCGGACCCTGAGGAAGATTGTGGAGAAGGACCGATTCCAGACCTTGGGGGACCTGCGGAAGCAGTGGACTGAGTCTGGAGTAGAAACATCCAGAGCCACCGTGCACAGGCGTGTGCAGGAAATGGGCTACAGGTGCCGCATTCCCCAGGTCAAGCCACTTTTGAACCAGAAACAGCGGCAGAAGCGCCTGACCTGGGCTACAGAGAAGCAGCACTGGACTGTTGCTCAGTGGTCCAAAGTACTTTTTTCGGATGAAAGCAAATTTTGCATGTCATTCGGAAATCAAGGTGCCAGAGTCTGGAGGAAGACTGGGGAGAAGGAAATGCCAAAATGCCTGAAGTCCAGTGTCAAGTACCCACAGTCAGTGATGGTCTGGGGTGCCATGTCAGCTGCTGGTGTTGGTCCACTGTGTTTTATCAAGGGCAGGGTCAATGCAGCTAGCTATCAGGAGATTTTGGAGCACTTCATGCTTCCATCTGATTTCATTTTTCAGCACGACCTGGCACCTGCTCACAGTGCCAAAACCACTGGTAAATGGTTTACTGACCATGGTATTACTGTGCTCAATTGGCCTGCCAACTCTCCTGACCTGAACCCCATAGAGAATCTGTGGGATATTGTGAAGAGAAAGTTGAGAGACGCAAGACCCAACACTCTGGATGAGCTTAAGGCCGCTATCGAAGCATCCTGGGCCTCCATAACACCTCAGCAGTGCCACAGGCTGATTGCCTCCATGCCACGCCGCATTGAAGCAGTCATTTCTGCAAAAGGATTCCCGACCAAGTATTGAGTGCATAATAGGGGCGTGTCTAGGGGGAGGCTGGGGGAGGCAGTGCCTCCCCTAGGATAAGCCCTGCCTCCCCTGAGAAATTATCTGTCCATCTGATGATAAATTAAGATAAAAGTGGATTGTTTTGTGCATATTTTCCCATCGCTAGCGGAAGGGTCTGACCCAACAAAAATCCAGTTTGGCGCTGTTTGACAGTGTGCGCGTGCTTCGGACGTATACGCACTCAGAAAAAGTGCATAATAATGTGAGAACAGAACGCCAATGAAATGTTTACCTGTCAAAGCTTTAAAGCACGAGCAAATAATGAACTTTTGTGATTGCGAATAAGTGCAGTGTCCTGTGAGTTTAACTCTACCGCTGCATTAACATGTGATGTGAATGTACGTCGAGTATTGGGACTGCAGCTGATAGAATGTGCGCTGTAGCACGATACTATCATATTATACTATATCATATTTTAGTTTCCATGCGCTTAATGTGTTTCCACAACAATGTTAGTGAGTAAATCTACTGAAATGGCCAAATGATGAATGAGAGAAAGCGTGTGCAGTGCGTATGCTATATATAGAATATATTTAGTTGCTCAAGCAAGTGGTAAAATATTTAACCATGTATTTATTAAAATCTGATTCGCAAACATTTTAAATTAAAACTTAAAATTGACAAAAACAGCAGACTCATACCTTTTCTTTTGCATTTAAATTTTAATACAATAAATCCTGCATTTCACAAAGAACTTGTTTTTCCACCTCCACGAATGAGACTAGTATCGTTCATTATGTCGCCTTGTTGAGGTAAATTGTAGTCTTCCTTGCTTTACCCCGGTCTTAAAGTAAAAAGATGACTGTGAAAAATATAGGTATGCAATTAAATACATTTATCTAAGTCTATTTTGACTATAGATCTCAAAACTCCTCCAGTAGCCCTTAAATAAAAAACGAACAGTCCTAACCAGAACGTTCATTAATTTTTTTTTTAACCTATTGCTTTTCTATTGGCCGTTATTGGGGGTGTGTCAGTCTGCTGCCGGATCACTTTAACAACCAGAGAGCGCAGCAGTCACAGTCACTCTGCACACAGACGATATAGATTTTGAATCTGTTGGCAGCTCGTGTTAAAAGTCTCACTGATCACAACTTTGTTCTTTTCTCATTTAATGCTAGTGTGTACTTATAAGCTTTTCCTGAAATTCTTGTGGTTGAACAGTTAAGTTTTGTGTGCACTTTTTTTGTCATTTTAGCAGGCTATTAATTTGTTGGGTAGCTCAGGCTGCTTAGCTAGCTGCTAGTCACTCACTTAAGTTGCTAGTCTCTAGTCACTGAAGTTGGCACTGACTGACTGAAGTCAATGAAGTAGGCTTTTGGATTTAATAATTAGACCAGTTTTTATTAAACATAAAAAATGCATAAGTGGCTCATTAAAAAACAGGCACCTTGTCCTTCACCCTTCATACAAGCGGTCTCTGTTGAGCTCAGCTCACCTGCTAGCAACAGTGAACATGCTGCCTCTGACAAGCCCAGTACCTCTGCTTCCGACACCGAGCAGAGCCTTGTTGCATCCACAACGGTAAATAGTCCAAACGCATGTCCTCCACAAAATCCACATGCACCATCCTCCAGCTCTGCATCTGTGTCGGAGCCAGCAACATTCTGCCCTCCCCAAAACAGACAATCCTCCTCCAGCTCTAGCGTGTCTGTTCCCCTGACTTAGATTTGTATAGCCCATCCCAGCCCAAGCTAAGTAGCTATCCTAAGCGCCCATTTGGACAGGCTCTCAGGTGTTTCAATGCGGGCTGGTATCAGTCTCGACCATGGCTCGAATATTCTGTCTTACGTGATGCCAGCTTTTGCTTTCCCTGCCGTAAATTTAGTGTCTCCAATTCAGAAAGAGATGACGCATTCACAAAAGTAGGCTACACCAATTGGAAAAAAGCGCTGATAAAAAACAGTGGTTTTCAGAAACATGCCTCCGGCACTGTGCATGTCAGAGCCATGTCTGCGTGGCAGGAATACCAGTGCCGGACAGAGACCGATAATACCATTGTTCACCAGCTTGGTCAAACTCACATAGAAAAAAACAGATATTATGTAAAAAGTATTGGGGAAGTTATTCAGTTTCTGGCGGTTAATGAACTTGCTCTACGTGGGCACCATCACGGGGGTGGGGATGAGGAAGGTCTTTTAATTCGGCTATTTGATTACACCCTCCAAAAAGACCCTAAACTCGCAGAGATTGCAAAAAGCATTCCCGAAAACGCGAAATACACGTCCAATTTGATTCAGAACGAGATAATTCAAACTCTTGCCAAAATGGTACTAAAAGACATCCAGACCAAATATGAGGAGGCCGACTCTCCTGGCCTTTGTATTAAAAGTGATGGTACCAGGGATCGGTGTAACATTGAGAATTTGTCAGTCATCATTAGATTTGTCGGCAACTCAATCCCAGAGGAACACCTAATCGGCCTCATTGAATTGAATCAGCTTGATGCTGAGTATGTGTGTGACCAAATTCTGTCTAATCTGTCTGACCTGGGTTACAATGGTGACAATTTAGTGTCTCAGTGTTATGATGGTGCTTCTGTCATGTCAGGAGTGAGGGGCGGTGTGCAGGCTTTGCTGCAAAACAAAGTGGGTAAAGATATCCCATATGTGCACTGCTACAACCACCAACTCCATTTGGCAGTGGTACATGCAATGCATGCAGAACCTGTGGCAAAGAAGTTCTTTGACTGGTCCAGTTCACTAAACACATTTTGTCACAGACATTATGTTGCAAATAGATACAGTACACCACACTGAAAAGACTATTAGAAATTCGCTGGACCAGTCATTATGATGTCACCAAGTCTATTGTTCACAATGAGGATGTCATCAGGAGGCTTCTGTCTGAGATAGCAGAGGATGACAGTGCTCCATTTGACATTAACACAGAGGCATGTGGTCTTTTGACCCAGCTTAACAGACAGAACTTCTTTGACACTGGCAAATTTCTTCTGCATGTGCTTGGTGCGCTGAAGCCAGCCAATTCAATTCTGCAGTCCCAAACAGTGGATTTGTGCACTGCAGGGGAAGTGGTGACAGCTTCCCTGGGCACACTGAAGGAGATGCGATGCGACTCATTCTGGGAGGAGCATTTCTCTCAGTGTGGAAGTAGGCCTACCAACCCACCTAAAAGAAGACGGATAGTTAATTCACAACTTGTCAGTAGTGTTATCTTGTCTACAATAGGGCATGGTGGTGACTCTGATGACCAAACTGCTCCTAATCAGACTTTTAAAAGGGCTATGTTCAACATCCTTGATAGGGCTATTGTGGAGATGGAGACGAGATTCTCTCAAAGAAATGTTGATTTAATGAGGGCAACATCATTTCTCCTACCAAAATCAGCGTCTTTCCTTGACCCTTCTCTCCTGAAGCCACTTCAAGTGCTTGCAGGCACAGAGCAAAATAGTATGACCTTGCAAAATGAAATTGCTGTGGCAAAAGCAATGTTGCTCAATAAACTGTCCACTGATGCTAACCTCTCTGAAGTATGCAAGTGCATTCAGCAGTACAAAGAGGCCTTCCCCATTTTGCATAAGCTGTATGTCACAGCACTCATCATAGGTGTGTCCTCAGCTGCATGTGAAAGTTCTTTTTCTACCTTGAGCCGCATTCTCACCCCTCTCCGAAGATCAATGCTGCATTCAAGGAAAAGAGATTTGGTCATTTTGGCACACGAAAAGAAAATCACAAAAGGTCTGGACATGAATCGATTTGTTTCTGAATTTGCCAAGACTAGCCGCAGACTGGTCCTGTAGATAGGATACACTGGATGTATCAGGGACCTGATTAAATCCATGAATAAGTACCACTAATAAAAAAAAATAAAATAAAAAAAAAATAAATAAAAATAAATATATATATATATATATATATATATATATATATGTACAAAAAAAGTTATGTTGCCTCTGCTAATCATATCATAATTTCAATTCTTATAGTTTCACAAAAAATAGCTTTTATTTCAACTCTCTAGGTCTCCTGACCCCCTGCATGTAATATGTTTCCTTTTATCTAGGCCTACATCTTTACATTTATTAATTTATTCATTTAGCAGACACTTTTATCCAAAGCCACCAGAGAATAACATTCAAATACTGTTCTCATACTGTTCAAATGAGCATATCAAAATTGTTTACCTGGGGCCGCATTCACAAAGAATCTTATAAGAGGCTACAAGTAGCTCCTAACTGGCGAAACTCCTAAAAATAATGGGCGTGTGACTCATAACTTTAGACTCCTAATGTGTTTTACTAAGAGTACTTCACGAAACATTTAAGCCCTAAAAGTAGCACCTACGTCTGGGACAGTTTAGAAGAAGAAACAAATTAATTTACCTCTTGTCTACAAACGTGACTTCAGATTCATTTAAAAAACTCTCATCCTTCTCGGTAGCCTACTCGTGTAGCACGTCTTCTCACAAGCAAACACAGGCAATCACCGTGATCTGATATATATGAATCTGTCAATAATAATAATATCATCATCATATTATTAATGTTGACCTGGTTTGATTAACTTTTATGTGATAGCCCTATAGTCTAATAGGGGCCCTGTGCCTATCTCTGGGTTCCTGGCTTAGAAAAAGATCTGCACTAAAACAGATTGTGTGTAGTATAGCTTAATTTTGCGCCGATTTTTTCAATTGTTTAGTTGCACCCCAAACAACCAAATGCCCCCAAACAGTCATCCTGTTACCCCCTCGGTGCATAGACATTATTCTAATTATGTGGAGTTGACTTTTTTTTGGTCGGATGAAATATGCTAAGTTGTTGAGAATAGGAATTTTTGGGTTTTCATGAGCTGGATGCCAAAATCATCAGTAATTAAACCAATAAAAGACCTGAAATAGTATCAGTTGGTGTGCAATGAATCTAAAATATATGAAAGTTTAATTTTTATCATTACATTATGGAAAATAATGAACTTATCACAATATGCTAATTTTTTGAGAAGGACCTGTAGGTCCAGTGCTTCAATAAATTTGATTAACCTTCAAGACATTTAAATCTGTAGAGTCTTTACTGGATTCACAGCACTGGTAGGACCTCTAGTGGTTGACTTGTGAATTATTGTTCATTGATGGGACATAAACAATCTCCCAGATTACACTGGCATTCAACTACTTTACCCTCCTGAAAACTGTTTCTTCTGTCTAGTCAGGATCGACAGAGTCTCTTTCAGTCTGTTTCAGATATCAAGCAGACAGCGAAGAAAAAAGGAAAATGTTTCTATTTAGGCTTTGTGGGTAATGGTAATAAAATGTAAATGAGGTTTCAGAGACCATATAGGCTACCCCATATGGTGGGAAATATGTGTTTCAAATTAACAAAAACAACAGAGCCCCTTGAGATAAAAAAAAAAAACACAAATTAATATTACTGTTGTAGAAACTAGAAAGGTATAGTGTTTGAAACGGGGGGTTGCCATGACATAATCATATGGAAATTCATACTTCTGTTAAAATTTTGATAAATAAAATATTTGGCTTTAAATATTACTTCTTGTGTCTTAAATTCAATCGTATTTCAGTTTGTGCACTGTTTCTTTGTGTGGCATGTGGAAAAGCAGATACATTTGTAAGGAACATTTCCTATTTTGTTTTAGGTTTTATCCCAGTAACGAAATTACCTCAGTAATGAATCCTGTATCACGTGATCATAAACAGACGTCAAAAGCAGTTCCTCTAAGTGACCATCACATGTAAACGTGTCTAATTCATGGAAAGACCCTTCCGTGGGTTGTTTCATAAAAGAAGCTTAGAAAAGCGGGGATTAAGCTCCAAAACCCGACTTGAATTAATCTAACAAATCAGTTGGGGCTTAAGGCGGTTTCATAAAAGGTAATTCAAGTTCACGCAATCTCACTAATTTGAACCAGGTTTATCTAGTCTAGATAATTGTGCGTGCACGCTATTCTTAAGAAGCACTGATGGTAGAGCATAGATTCATCAATTTAACATGGCAACTAAAGGGAAAGAGAGAGCAGCGATGTTCACGGCAACTGAGCAGCATTTACTTCTCGAATCTTACGAAGAATTTAAACACATGATTACAAAAAAGGGAAATACCGCAGCAATTAATAAAACGAGAGAAAAAGGCTGGCAGGAAATTGCTGATCATCTCAATGCGTAAGTAGCAATTAATGTAGGCCTACATTACTATATTTTATTAAAGCTAAATTAAATGTTTGTCACAATACATTGAAGTGTGTGTGTGTGTAACTTTTACAGCAGCAAATTAAGTGAAGAAAAAAGAACATGGCAGCAGGTGAAAATAAAATATAAAAATATTGTTCAGAATGGTAAGTATTAATTATAAAGTATAAATCTATGGAAGTACTTAAGCATAACCAGCTTGATGTTACAACTGTCCAGTCTCATGATGTTTAATAATTGCAGCTGCCAAAAAGAAGAGTAAGGTTGCTGGCACTGGGGAGGGCCACCAACAGCCAACTTTACTCCTGCAGAGGAGCTGGCATTAGACCTGAATAAAGGGAGGCCTGTCATTGAGGGAATAGAGGGGGGAACAGCATCTGGATCCATTCCATCCAGTATAAGAGATCACTACTTAAAAGGTATTTTGTTTATTTATTATTATTATTGCATTCCTAACTAAATCTTTTTGTTTTATAGTGATGCCAAATTCTGTGTGCTTTCTGGATCCACCAGACATCATGCTGAACCCTGTGAGTATGACAGTATGAGTTTAAAGCACTGATTTGGTGATTTATTAAACCAAGTTTAATTAATGGTTTTAGGTTGAAGGCCCATCTACAGTTGAGGAGGATAAGGAGACTGTGTCAGTATGTTCAAGGAGGCCTGAGGATAGGCACAGATTTGCACATTATATATTTAAAAGCCTACCTGTGAGGTGCTAAATTGTGTGTATTTCCATTATTGGCAACAGGATGCTGACACCCTTCTAGAGCCCTCTCAGTCTGGGACCAAATGTGACCAAGTGAGTATTAAAAAAATTCAAAAAAAGTGCCAAGAGCACTAGATCAAATTGAAAAAACTTAAATTTCTGTTCTTACAAAACCCAGAACATAAAGGGAGTCTACAAAAGGTATCTCCCGAAACAAATGGAGGCCATAGATACTGACATCCAATATAAAAAACTCAAGAGGAGAAAGTTGGAGCTGGAAATCCAACAGCTTGAGAAAAATGCAAGTAGAACTGCCATATTTAAAACAATGACACATGACCTTTTTGTTTTTTGACCACATTTAATTGTATGTTTTCACCCCCAACAGCCAGCTTCAACCTAAAAAAAAAAAAAAAAAAATTAAATATGACTTGTGTGTCTGGTAAATTAAGGTAAATTAAAGTGAAAACTTTTAACATGGTTTGGACCGTATTAACCAAAATAATTATTGGCATAACTGTCTCTTAAAACCCTGCCTATTTCATTGTCATCAAAAATGCCTTCAATGTCCCAGTCTCGCTCTACAACCATCCTTGGTTGCCTCTCTCTCCTCAGACAGGCAATGTTATGTAGCACAACACATGCAACTACAATGTCACATGCCCTTTGTGGAATCACTCTGAGGTAATTCAGGCACTGGAACCTTGACTTGATGAGCCCAAATGCCATCTCTATACGAGCTCTTGTGCGTGCATGGGCAATATTGTAGTTGTGCTGTGCCTCAGTCTGCGTCTCCTGATAGGGAGTCAAGAGATAAGGCAGGCATGCATATCCCTTGTCTCCCAGCAAAACTCCTGAGAATTGACCTGAATAAAAAAAATAAAAAATAAAAAATAAAAAAAATTTAAGCATTGAATTTGGTGAAGGTATTTTAAAGCTGTAGTTTTTGCTATATGTTAAGTGACTAACATACCTTGTGCCAGTTGGTGGGAAAGAGAAGAGGCCCGAAAGATTCTGGGATCATGCACTGAGCCAGGCCATTTTGCCTCTACATTTGTGATGATGCAATCTGCAACACAAATCATCTAAATAATTAAAAATGTAGGTCACTACATTGGACTTACATAGATATATATAAATAGAATTGTTAATGCATTTGCAATGAATAGAACACTGGTGCCCAGCTTATTGTAAAGAACAATCGCTTCTAGCCTACAATATAATCTCAGTGGGACTGTACCTGTACATTGATGCTGTGTAATGATTTCCTATTAACGAAGTCTACTTCATGCGGACCAGACGGGCGCTTTATGCGCACGTGGGTGCAGTCCAGAGCTCCCATAACATTTGGGAAAGCTACAAAAGTTAAGTGTTTGTCTGTCAATTGCCTGTCTTACATTAACAGACAATAAATATTTCCATTTTCTATATAGTTCTTATTTGAACTTACCAGTGATTCCATAAAAGGCCTAATACTGTGAATCGCTCTGTGGCCAGGGAAGGTGATGAACACATTAAGTATTTTTTTTAAAGACAGGTACACAATTCGTACAGAGCGGCAAACCGATGCTTTGCTGATATTCTCTGCATCTCCAATGGTGTACAAAAATGTTCCGCTGGGAAAAAAAGCGAAGTGCAATGCACACAGTCTGTGGGACTGTGAGCGCTTTATTGCGCCGTGTGCTATTTGCGATGTGTGGGCTCAGTAATCTACAAATATATGCTATCCCTTCCCTCGAGAATCTATACCGCTCATGCAGGTAGTAGTCAGAAAAAGCCAACGGGTCTGCCCTGTCCCTGAAAGTACGTTCTCTTTGAAATGCCCTGCGTATGATTATCGCTCCCTCATCAATGAAAGGACACGCCATGACTATGCGTCCTCCTACACATATGGGTGGAGCTCCCTATTTATAGACATTTAATTGGTTCATTACAAAAATCACACCAACTAAACAAATAGGCCTATCTTTACTTCTTTACATTTGTTTCACTTTTTGTATATTCGAATGTATTACATTTATTTTTAAAGTGCATTTGTTTTCATTGTTGGACTGATAGTGGTTACATGAAATAAAATGGCAGCATGCCAGAGAGTCCGATGTAATATCATCACATTCCCAGTGGGTCAGTGTTAAAACGGTATTCTGGTTAAGCATTATTTCAGGCTTAGCCTGACAGTTAGCCTGCCCCGGACCAGGCTAGTTTCCCAGCATAAGTTTCCAGGGTAACTGAGTTTGAACTATTTTAAGTTTGCTTTATGAAACAGAATTCACCGACAATAAGTCTGACTAACCAAAATAAGCCTGGCTTATTTTCTAATCTTGTTTTATGGAACAACCCTCCGGAAAAGATAAGATTGGGTTCACTTTTGTTTTCGACGGCCTGTCGACGTTGAGTAGCGTTGAGTGCGTGACACGTCACCGTTTCGCAAAATGAATGAAAACCAATCAGATTTTACGGTGGGTAAGACTAGTCAATATGACGCAATGCCGCATTACAAATAATCTTGACAGGCTTGTCAAAATAAGAGATTGTAAGTTTACAATGAGGAAATTAATTTATTGATTAAAATACACGATACAGTAAAGCTGTTTTATTAACGATATTATTGATTAGACTAGACTTTATTTACATGTTATGTCCATCAGAGGCCCGTTCTTCGTACGTTGCTTAAAACATCCGAGATCAAAAGAGACATCCAAGATAATATCATCGTGCTCATCATGATCCGGCTAATTAGGTTCTTCGAACACTCCTGCCGGTTATGATTAGTATCGCTGGATTGAGTTATCTGAGATAGTTGCGCGTTCATGCGCTGGTTTAAAAGGGGATATGTATCGATAGTAGAAACATTGATTAGCAACACGGCTATTGGCTGCTCACTGTGGCCAGAGCGCGCTCAGTTTTTCTCAGTAGCAGAGCAAAAGTTTATGCTGAATTTTAATGTTTAATTAAAACGGCAGGGAACACCTCAAAGTCGGCAAAAGCCAGGAGAGAGGGCTGGGGAAAAGTAGCAGGCAAATTTAATGCGTTTGTGGTGGCCATGTTATGTTTTTATAACTTATTACAGTATATATTTTTGTATTTTAATAATTTCATAATTACTTTGTTCATTGTCATGTCAGAGTCACCACACTAGAACATGGTGAAAGTGAAGTACAAGAATATTCTACATAATGGTAATTTTGACTAGGCCTACTTATGCCTACTAGTCTATTTTAAAAGGGCACTGTTAAATAAATGTTTGTCTGTTTATAAAAGCAACCAAGAAAAAGGCTGAGAAAAAAAGAAAATATATTTTTTTAAACTTTAAAAAAAAGAAAGAAGAGCTGGCCCTTGGGTTGAATGTGAATTGACCGGTTGTGAAGGACATCCCTGCGTTCAGCTCTTCCAGACACACATCCAGGACCAGTAGCAGCAACTCCTTCATTACTGGTAAATGAGATTTAAATTATCTTAGTACACTGTAAAAGAATTTGTTGCTGCATTAAATAGGCTGGTATAGTCATTTCAACTGTTACAGTAAATCTTGAGTAATGATAAATTGCTTTGACTTGTGAAAGTGAAAACTGATAAACTTATGTTAAAGTAAAAATATTTTGGCATGAGTTATTGATCACATTTTTTCCCAGTGTACTGTAGTTCATTGTAATGACATTGTGTTTTTCTCTTTTGTGCAGTTTTACACCAACAATTGTATCTGTTCCTAAGAAAGTGGTGGCTGAAATATGTGCAGTAAGTGGACTTTTTCTAACTTTATATCAAAAGAGAAGAAAGTGCAACACTTTGTAATACCCATTTGTTTCCATTGCACTGGACAGTGAAAACCTTCTCAGATGACTGTCCTTTGGAGGAAGTAGACTACCTGCAAGTGCATAAATAACTTTACTTAATTTATACTTGTGTGCCTATTATTTCTGACTGCAATATGAGTTGCAGGAGTCCACATAAGAAAGGCCTACAGAAGAGTCTGCACAGAGGAGACACACAGAGGTGGGCAGTGTATAGCCAACCTTTCCTTTTTACTTGTTGCATGAGGCATATGTGACACAAACATCTCACAAATGACACAGGGTGACACTCGTTCCCTATACAGGTGGTTCTCAAAAAATTAGCATATTGTGATAAAGTTCATTATTTTCCATAATGTAATGATAAAAATTAAACTTTCATATATTTTAGATTCATTGCACACCAACTGAAATAGTTCAGGTCTTTTATTGTTTTAATACTGATGATTTTGGGATACAGCTCATGAAAACCCAAAATTCCTATCTCAAAAAATTAGCATATCATGAAAAGGGTCTCTAAACGAGCTATTAAGCTAATCATCTGAATCAACTAATTAACTCTAAACACCTGCAAAAGATTGCTGAGGCTTTTAAAAACTCCCAGCCTGTTTCATTACTCAAAACCGCAATCCTGGGTAAGACTGCCGACCTGACTGTTGTCCAGAAGGCCATCATTGACACCCTCAAGCAAGAGGGTAAGACACAGAAAGAAATTTCTGCACAAATAGGCTGTTCCCAGAGTGCTGTATCAAGGCACCTCAGTGGGAAGTCTGTGGGAAGGAAAGAGTGTGGCAAAAAACGCTGCATAACGAGAAGAGGTGACCGGACCCTGAGGAAGATTGTGGAGAAGGACCGATTCCAGACCTTGGGGGACCTGCGGAAGCAGTGGACTGAGTCTGGAGTAGAAACATCCAGAGCCACCGTGCACAGGCGTGTGCAGGAAATGGGCTACAGGTGCCGCATTCCCCAGGTCAAGCCACTTTTGAACCAGAAACAGCGGCAGAAGCGCCTGACCTGGGCTACAGAGAAGCAGCACTGGACTGTTGCTCAGTGGTCCAAAGTACTTTTTTCGGATGAAAGCAAATTTTGCATGTCATTCGGAAATCAAGGTGCCAGAGTCTGGAGGAAGACTGGGGAGAAGGAAATGCCAAAATGCCTGAAGTCCAGTGTCAAGTACCCACAGTCAGTGATGGTCTGGGGTGCCATGTCAGCTGCTGGTGTTGGTCCACTGTGTTTTATCAAGGGCAGGGTCAATGCAGCTAGCTATCAGGAGATTTTGGAGCACTTCATGCTTCCATCTGATTTCATTTTTCAGCACGACCTGGCACCTGCTCACAGTGCCAAAACCACTGGTAAATGGTTTACTGACCATGGTATTACTGTGCTCAATTGGCCTGCCAACTCTCCTGACCTGAACCCCATTGAGAATCTGTGGGATATTGTGAAGAGAAAGTTGCATTTGTATTTGTATTTGTTCTTTATTGTCATTGTAATAAATAACAACGAAATAACATCAGAGAATCCTACAATATAAGTGCAATAAAAAAGTATACAAAAGTGCAATCCATTTTGTCTCATACATACATGTGCATAATGCATACACCAGTTCCCAACTATTAGAGATGTAAATTAGAGCAATGCTCGTTCAACAGTCTCACGGCTCTGGGATAAAAGCTGTTGGCCAGTCTAGTGGTCCTTGCTCTCAAGGCCCGGTATCGTCTCCCTGAGGGCAGCATATGGAACAGGTGATGCGCTGGGTGCGACTGATCTCGCAGAATGTTATGCACTCTCCGCAGGCAGCGGGTGGTGTAAACATTATTAATCTCCGGTAGGTTAGTCCCTATGATTCTTCCCGCTGTCCTCACCAGCCTCTGGAGGGCTTGCTGTTCGGGCCTTAGTGCAGCTGGAAAACCACACCAATAGTCCACAGGTCAGCACGCTCTCAATGGCACAATGGTAAAAATTTACCAGAAGCTGCTTAGGGAGTTTAGCTCTCCTCAGTTCCCTTAGGTAAAAGAGGCGTTGCTGTGCCTTTCCCACAACTGAGGTGGTGTTAATGCCCCAGCACAGGTCCTCAGTAACAGTCAGTCCCAGGAACTTAAAGCTAGGAACTCGCTGAACCTCCTCCCTTCCAATAAAAATTGCGCTGTGGTTAAGTTGTCCTTTTTTCCTAAAATCCACAATCACTTCCTTGGTCTTCTTGGTGTTAAGGGCCAGATTATGCTCCCTACACCATGTTGCCAGATGTTCAACTTCCTCTCTGTATGCAGTCTCGTCATTATTGTTGATAAGTCCTAACACCGTAGTGTCGTCTGCGAATTTAATGAGGAGATTAGATGACAAGGAAGCTAGGCAGTCATGCGTAAAGAGTGTGTAGAGTAATGGACTGAGCACACATCCTTGAGGGGCTCCAGTGTTGATAACTAAATTGGATGAAATGTGCCCATCAACTCTCACATACTGTGAGCGATTTGTTAGGAAGTCCAAGATCCAATTGCATAATGATGTGTTTAATCCTAGTGAATACAGTTTTGCTGTTAATTTATTTGGCCGGATCGTATTAAAGGCTGAACTAAAATCAACAAAGAGCAACCTTGCATAGGTGTTCTTGAGCTCTAGATGTTGAAGCAGGGTGTAGAGCACGATAGCAATGGCATCTTCTGTTGACCTGTTTTCCCTGTAAGCAAATTGATACTGATCCAGTGTGGGTGGTATGGCGTTTTTAATGTGTTTGATTAACAGTCTTTCAAGGCATTTAGCCGGAATAGGTGTAAGCGCCACAGGCCTGTAATCATTTAGGCATGCTATTCTGGATGTTTTTGGCACTGGAACTATTATTGCAGTTTTGAAGCATGCTGGAACCCACGCTGAGGACAGTGAGATGTTATAAATAGTGGTGAAAATTTCTGCCAGCTCTTCCGCACAATACTTAAGCACCCTCCCCGGTACTCCGTCCGGCCCAACCGCTTTCCTGGGATTGATGTTGCGCAAACAGATTCTCACCTCATGTGTGGTCAGGACTGGGGCCGTGTCATTGGAGGGCATCAGTGATTGAATCGGGTCATTATTGTTCCTGTCGAAACGGGCATAGAACAAGTTTAAGTCCTCAGCTAAGGTGGCATCAATGTCTGCTGAGGAAGATGTTGTCTTCTTATAGCCTGTTATTGCCCTGATGCCTTCCCACACCTGCCGTGGATTTGTTGATTTATTAAAATGGGCTTCAATCCGCCTTTTATGTTCTAATTTGGCAGACTTGATTCCCCTCCTTAAAGCAGTCCTGGCTCTACTGTAAGCGATCCTGTCCCCAGATCTAAATGCTGCATCCCTAGCCTTGATTAATTTTTGTACCTTATGTGTAATCCATGGCTTTTGATTTGGAAACACACATATTTTCTTCCAGGTTGTGACACTATCTACACAAAAATTAATGTAGTCCATAACTGAGGCAGTGTATTCATGTATCCAGAGACTCCCGTGTTGGTGTCCCCCTCCCTCTGAATACCTCCCAATTTGTGGAGTGAAAACAGTCCTGGAGCTGAGGGATAGCCGCCTCAGGCCACATTCTTACCGTCCTGACCACAGGTGCAGCATTTTTAATTTTTGGTGTATACTGTGGGTGTAACAAGAGTGAAAGATGGTCTGACAGGCCCAGGTGTGGGTAAACCTGGGCTTTGTATGCATCCGCTACATTAGTATAAACCTGATCCAGCGTTTTGTCCCCTCTGGTTGCACACTTCACATTACGATGGAGTTTGTAAAAGACAGTCTTTAAATCTGCATGATTAAAGTCTCCCGCCACAATGAAAACACCATCTGGATGAGCAACAACGCTGTGGTTAATGCTGTCGTAAAGCTGTGCTAGCGCTAGCTTAGCATTAGCGTCTGGTGGAACGTAAACAGCACAGATATGGACAACAGTAAACTCCCTCGGGAGGTAAAACGGTCTACATTTCAGCAACATGAGTTCTACATCAGGGTTACAAAGTCTGTCGACTACAGTTATGTTGTTACACCAAGAATTGTTGATGTAAATGCATAGACCCCCTCCGGTTTTCTTACCCGAGTCTGCAGTCCTGTCAGCTCGATAGACAGTACGTCCTGCTAGCTCAATGGCCTCATCCGGAATGGTACTATCCAACCATGTTTCGGTGAAAATCATGCTGCAGCAATTGTATAAAGTCCTCCGTGTTGCCAGCTGTAGTTGTATTTCATCCATCTTATTGCGAATCGACCTGACATTAGAGAGGAAGATGGTGGGAAGCGGTGGTCTGGTCGAGTTTGCCTTTAACCTGGCCCATATACCCGCTCGCTTTCCTCTCTTCTGTCTCCGCTCACAGCGTCTCCTCCTCTGACTCACTTCCGCAAGAATCTCCGGTGATGATCTGACGAGCTCCGGAGGAATAAATATCTCCGCTGGTAGATGGTGTATACCAGAATTAAGTTCTAAAAGTTTATCACGGCTATACTGAAGTGTCTCTCCATAATGTCTCTCTCAAGAGAGAGACGCAAGTGTAAGGGCCACCCATTGGCCCAACGACGGAATCCAACGGTGTGGGCGAAGGGATAATGCGTGTAGGTCTTTTCAGCGTTCTAGTGAAGTTCACTCATTTTGTTCTAGTTTCAATATTATTTTAGCTCTACGCTTAATCTGACTCCAATTTCGAATGATAATCAAACTTAGATCGTATTTCTTCTTAGGAAATAATCATAAATATTGATTATGAGTTAATGTAGATATTTGATTATTCTGGGCATTTCATAATTTCAATATATTCATTCATTAAGGGACCCGATGCCGCACAGAGTCACACGCCCCGGGGTTTACGTGGATCTCACGGACACATCCTCGCCAGTCTGATCTTGGTCAGAGGGTGCAGGGTTTGCTAATACCTCTTAAGTCGGTCGCCTACTGCTTACTCATAAATAAAAGTGTAGTTTATTTAGCCACTTCCGTACAACTTGCCAAGTCAGTGATAGACAGTAATCAAAAGGTCTTCAGATGACGTGCCTACTGCTCCGTTCATATGCGCCTTTAGTTTGACCTATCCTGGACACAGATCTGCGGTAGCACCAGCCTCCTCATAATATTAGAAACAATGATTTCAGAAGAATGCAGAATAAATCAAGGGTAACATTTATTTTTGTCAGGAAAAATGTATCATGCCAATTCCACAAGTAAATGATTAAAAGCCAATTCAGAAATAATAAATACATAACATCAATTGCTCAAAGATGACTCTAAGAGTAAGAAATGCATTCCTGACAGAGACACACAGTGGTGTGTGAGTGTATTCTGAGTCCAAGACTCCAGAAGCCACTGACACAGCACTGCATGGGGGTTTCCTGGTTACAGTTTCCCACAGACTGCTCTGTTACCTAGCCTTAAATACCCAGACCAGAACAAAAGGGTTGTACCAATATTTTTCAGAGTTTGCTTTGGATCAATTCCTGTACCCCAGGGGGTAGCACCTGGTCTCGAGGGAGAGGGGAGATATCTTGAAAAGACATCATCAGTGGAGGAGAACAGGATTCTCTTAAGTTCTCAATGTTTCTTATGATCTCAATGACTGCAATGAAATTAAGACCATTTTACCAATCGCACTGAGACATTTAAAATGAAACCAAACATGAAAAGGAAAAACAATAGATTCACAAGATACATCATATGTGATATATAGGCATTCTCAGTGAACTTTTGGTGACTTGACTCAGGGGGAGAGGGGTGATACAGAGATAAGGGGCAAATGTTTGGACAGGACAATGTCCTGTTGCTCTGTCTTTGCGATCTTCTGTCCAGGGTGCGTTTTATGGCTTTATTGCAGGGTGAGTTTTATTTTAACAGGAAAATCAGTTCTTACACAAGACCCAACACTCTGGATGAGCTTAAGGCCGCTATCGAAGCATCCTGGGCCTCCATAACACCTCAGCAGTGCCACAGGCTGATTGCCTCCATGCCACGCCGCATTGAAGCAGTCATTTCTGCAAAAGGATTCCCGACCAAGTATTGAGTGCATAACTGAACATAATTATTTGAAGGTAGACTTTTTTTGTATTAAAAACACTTCTTTTATTGGTCGGATGAAATATGCTAATTTTTTGAGATAGGAATTTGGGGTTTTCATGAGCTGTATGCCAAAATCATCAGTATTAAAACAATAAAAGACCTGAAATATTTCAGTTGGTGTGCAATGAATCTAAAATATATGAAAGTTTAATTTTTATCATTACATTATGGAAAATAATGACCTTTATCACAATATGCTAATTTTTTGAGAAGGACCTGTATAATAGGAGTCTTCAACAGAAAATAGAGTATTTTGAAAAAACAAAAATTAGGGAGAGAAATAGAACTTGACTACTTAAAGAAAAAAATGGCACTAGAGAGTTGCTTCAAAGGAAACCTCAGCGTAAGTGCAAATACACTATTTCACACAGAGTACTATTGCTGACCTTGCATTATATCTCTTATTGCAGGCAAAAGATGACTTGATTACTGGCTTTACTTTACAAAGAACAATTGAAATAAAACTCAAAGAACTAACAATATTTGTCTCATCTTTTATTAAACATATAATGAAAGGTTTTTTTTTTTCCTGATGTTGGCAATGTTGTGTAATATGGCACATTCAATGTCACAGGCCCTGTTAGGTGAAACCCTCAGGCTTTTCAGACACTGAAATCTTCCCTTTAGTTGGCCAAAGTTCACTTTATTGTGTGCCCTTGTCCTGGCTAGAGCTGCATTGTAACTGGTCTGGGGTTTGGGTCAGGGAATGGGTCATAAAACACCTGTCTCCAAGCAGGATCCAGTTTCACCTGTATAATGGAAAAATGCAGTTCTGTTAGTATCACATAAGTGTATGTAATACAGTGAGCTTGATATTTATAATTTTGTTACCACATTCAAATAATGTGCATAAATGTGAATCTCTGAAAATTCTTGAGTCATGCACAGATCACATTTTGCTTTCACAATTGTGATATGGAACATAGTCACACACCATTTAAGAGATTTAAAGCCTAGTTCACACTACATGATTTTAAAACGTCGGGCTGAACTGTGCGGTTCACACTACATGACTTGCTCTCTGAGAAATCAGGAGTGTTCAAGTTGTTGAGCTGTTCACACCACACGACACAACGTGATTGATCCGCAACAGGAGGTAACGCACTACACGAGTTAACGACTCTGTCACCCAACGATTCTATCTTGTCTACAAATCTATCTGTCTAATGTCTATCTTGACGCGAAACAGCACGTGCGCCAATACACAGCGAAGAAGAACACAACACGCGAATATGGACGTCAGACAGAAACTAGTGCTGCAAACTGTTTGCACGATGATTTGCTCTGAGAAAACACGCAAAAAAATAAAAAAATAAGAGAGTAGGCTATGGGCGAAAGAGTGGATGTGCATACGCGAACAGCAGGTCTGTGCTACAGAGAGAGTTGGAGGTGAGTACAGCATGTTTATCGGAGATGTATCTGCATGTTTATGTTTGGCTGACGGCAAAAATCGAGTATTTACCCCCGTATTTACCCTACGTATTTACCGCGTATTTATTTACTTGCTCTGATTGGCTGTTGCTCATGACATCAGTGAGATTGAGTCGTGCGACATCTCTGGATATCTAGCATGCTAGATATTTTTCTAGGCTCGGCGACGCGTCTGCGAGGCGTCTGCGAGCGTCTTTGATGCGTTGTTGGCTCTTTCATACTAACAGATTGGCGAGCGTTCATCGCCCGCTAATCCCCCGAGATTTGCACGCGATAACACCCTGACCTGTCGGTGAGCTCAACGATTTGCAAAACGGGCTTAAATCGGGCTTAAAATCATGTAGTGTGAACTAGGCTTTAGTCAGTCAACTGCCCTTTTTTTAATTTGATATAATATTACTAATCTGGAATATTAAGAATCGCAATAGTAACTTGGCTGCACATTTACATTGTGATCCCCCTATCTATTCACAAAATTCCCTTCATTGAGGCCTTGATGGGACCGTGTTTGCAGTCTATGGTCTGTAGACTATGGCACCAATCACGTTAGAGAAGCCTGAGGGACATACTGCAAGTCATAATCGGCATGGTCACGATTGCATAATCTTCATAAAAATTATAATAGCCTATGCGTTGCACAAAAAAAAAAAAAAAAAACCTGCATTACAATCTTGTCTTAAGTGGCTTGGAAATACCACAAAAAAAACCCTAAAAACTCTGAGTGCCAGCTGCGAATGGCACGACAGACAGCACTTATCAAGTTCTCTGCATCTCCAATAGTGTAAAGGAAAGAGCCACTTGCAAAGTATTTTAGGGCAATGGAAACAGTTTGTGCTGTTGTTAAAGCCCGACTCCGATGAGTCCAATATTAATCAATGTGCGTTTCCAACAAATTAATAATGTAAACGACACCCTCACGAGTCACGAGAAAAAAATATATATCTCAGAAAGTATACACTATCGCGCTGCGCTAAATGACTTCCCGTATCACCTCCGTTTATATCGCGATCTAATCCTGTTAACATGAAATAAGCCTGCTCACGAGCAGGTTCAAGCTTACACATCTGTTGCTATGACAGCAAGTCCAGGATGAGCGTCGAAGAACCAAACAATCCAAGATCATGCCAAGTCGCCAACAATCAAATCCAGCTAACTGAGTTAGTGACGTACGAAGAACCGGCCCCAGAAGACTCTAAAATAATATGTGGATCCATTTAACCGGTGGCTCGCAACACCAATTTTGAAAACACTTGTCTTGCGTTGTGAAGCATTGTGAAGACAGACACGGGACAACAGGCGACGGTTTCACTGGATTTACTGATATACAAAACATAAAAGAGCAGTCTCTGAGTAAATCGCCCTTATATTGCTCTCTTCAGTGCATTAACAATGCCAAGAGGAAAAATACAGAGAAAACATACCTGATATACAAAACATAAAAGAGCAGTCTCTGAGTAAATCGCCCTTATATTGCTCTATAAAACAAATGAGATGTACATTCAATCACCATGTGCTTTCCTCTCTACACATATAGGCCAAAGTCAAAAATAAAACTTAAATAGGGTAAAATGATAAAAATAACCACACAGATAAGTACAATAACTTAATACACATAAATTGCAGTAAAGATATTGACTCAAAAGCAACAATTAAAATAAAGATTAATTAAGATTGACAGGAGCCATAAATAACTCACCTCTTCAGTGCATTAACAATGACAAGAGGAAGAGGAGACAAAACAGTAAATTGTGTAGGTTCATGAGGACATTGTCACCGGTGCAGGCCGGGGCGGACTCGTATGACCAACCGCCCCTGACTCCAGACACCACCGTGAGGAGCCAACACCACAGGTACGCAACGGAATGGACCAGACAGAGGCAAAGGTAAATTTCAAGGAATAACAATCTTTATTAAGCACTGTATTTATGGAAGCAAAGAAAAGGATGGCAACGGTCGCCGGGCCTTCTCCCCGGAACAGCTGGGCAGATCGAGGGCTCCTTCCCCGGGATGTTACACACTCCACGGCCCCGACGGTAGAGAGACAGGTAAGCACTCCTCTTCCAGCGACAGCTGCACACCTCGGGGCTCAGAAGGCAGGCAGACAGGCAAGGACCCTTCACAATACAAAGTATTTTCGTCAGTGCACAGTAATGAGACAGTGATTTAAAAGCTTCCTTCACCAGCGATGCTGCACACCTCCAGACTCGGACAGCAAGCGGAACAGGTAAGGATTCTTCACAGTACAAAGTACTTTCGTCGGTTCACAGTAGTGAGACAGTGGTTTAAAAGCTTACTTCACCGGTGATGCTGCATACTTCCAGACTCAGACAGTAAGGAGAACAGGTAAGGATCTTCACAATACAAAATATTTTCTTCGGTTCACAATAGTGAGACAGTGGTTTAAAAGCTTACTTCACCAGCGATGCTGCATACTTCCAGACTCAGACAGTAAGGAGAACAGGTAAGGATCTTCACAATACAAAGTATTTTCTTCGGTTCCCAATAGTGAGACAGTGGTTTAAATGCTTACTTCATCGGTGATGCTGCATACTTCCAGACTCAGACAGTGAGGAGAACAGGTAAGGATCTTCACAGTACAGGCTGCTTTTCAGCTCAGCTGCATTACTCTAGACTTCTGATGGAGAACAGATATAGTAACAACTTTCCACAAACGTGCAAACATGGGTTGGGGCCACTTCTCAGCAAAAGCACACCACACTAGTGTTCACTTCAATTCCACAGCCATAAATCAATGTGTATCAATAAGGCACAAGCACTGCAATTCACTCACACGATAGGGCTGTTCAGAGGCCTCAATCCGTTTGTTACACTCACGTGGGGGATATTAAATCTTCAGTTTCCTCCTCAACACACTCTGAAACACATAGCTTCTCCAACAGTCAGATCCACACTCATTGCATCCTCTTCAAACTGTTTGAATGTTCGTAAGATGAAATCAATTCACTTATCTTTCTCTTTCTCTCTTCCCAGTGCAGGTTCAGTCGATAACTCAGTCCAGCAGATTTCCCACAGACGATCACTCTGATCCAGCAAACTTTAATGGGCGGCTTCCACACCCAGACAATTTTCCAGAATAAGCTTGTGCCCACCATTACTCCGATAAACCCAGATCCACCGAACACAGAACAGCACGGGACCAACAACGGACTAACAACACCACGAACAACATCATTTAATGAATCGAGAGCCCATCGGCTAATCTTCAACATGTTTGCTCTAAAACATCTATTATTAGAGTAAAACCTGTATGATATTACGCTGTAGCCGCATTGGACCAGCGGTTTGGAAAATGGATGGCAAGATGCGGGAATTAATTCGACATGACTCTCACAGTGCATTATGGGTATTCTCTAGCCTGTGCATTGTGGGATTGAATGAGTGCACTCGATAACGTCCACTATGGTTTCACACACCACTACAAATGGCTGTTCCCTCAAATAGTGCCTTATTTAAGGGTATAGGGTACAGTTTCAGACACAGCCTCAATGACCTCAAGGCTGTAATGTGATTGGTTATCAAGGCACACGTGATCCCAGTTAATGTTACACTTTTTCCAGGGGTAGAGCCACAGATCCTGGTATCTTCCAGTAATAAGACCATCTCTGGTATAAAAAAAAAAAAAAAAAAAACAACAATATTTTATATCGGCACACAAAGACATCAAGAATCAGCCTGTGAATCTCAACAATGGTGACAAATTATAAAGCATGTTGCAGTGCATTGTAGGTGCCACCAACCAAAACTCATTCATGGCTCCCATCATACATTGCTGCATGAATAAATAATGAGCTTATGTTCAGAGGTTATCTGTTTGTCACCATTGCGGAGATTCATACGCTAATTCTTGATGTCTGTGTGTGCCTACATAAGATATATATATTTTTTTTTAGGAGTTTCTTTTTTTTATTGATTTGATCATTTGGATTTCATTGAAAAGGCTAAAAATGGTATACACTCATAAGGTAAACTTAACTCAGAATTTGGATTCTATATGAGTTCAGTGATTCAGGTCAAATGATTGTGAAATAATGACTATGTTAAAACACAACCAACACCATCAGATCACCTTCTTAATTTGTTAATCTGGCTGTTATAACTCATGTACAACAGCCAAACAAAATCTAAAGTTAATGATGTGGGGGTCAAGAGCCCAACTAAAACAAATACTGATCACAATAATGGTGACTTAAACATTCTGGTTTTCTCCTTCAGTGATTCTGCTTGTTAACATCAGGTGTCTTCAATAATGCTCAATCATCACTCAATTATTCACTTAATTATCTAATTAACTTTAACACTGCTTCAGTGTTCATTTAACACTCTGCTCAGAGTTTAATTGGGTCACTTAAAATGACTTAATTCCATGATGTTGAAGTTACATGAACAAATTATGTTTGTTTAACGTAACCCAGTTATGTGGGACCTGTTGACTTAAAAAAGTTAATTCATGGAACCTGTTGACATAAAAAAGTTAATTAAAGCCAACATATTTTTTTGAGTGAAGCGTCACTTAAAAGCGCCAACTTATGTTGTTCTTTTATTTCATAGGAACATAGGAATCAGAACAATCACCCATGTAAAACTCAAACCTGACGTGAGAAAAGCAGTTTAGATGTAGAATCCTCCACATTCCCCTCATGTTTCTCACACTGTTGAGTAAATAGTTGAGCTAGCTTAAAAAATAAGGCACCTTATCGGATTCAACTTTTTAAGTTAACTTAACTAATCCACTCAAGTTAAAGTCAACTTAAATATTTTTTTTTTCATCTAATGAGTACTAGGTAATCTTTTGAGCTTAAAACTTCTTGACAAGAAAACCAACAAAAAAAGTTGAGCCAACTTGAAAAAATGTTAAAAATAAGACAACCTATCACACTTATCACTGTTAGACATTTTATTGTATTTTTGCGATAACTTACTGGCAGCACAATTGCCAGTAAGTTACTGTAAATTCCCCTTTACAGTAGCTTACCTGCAAATGTGTTTTTATGGTATGATGCCCTTACTGCAATTTCATTTTACAGTAAGATGCCCTTGCCGCGATTTCATTTTAGAGTATGATTCCCTTACTGAAATTTAATTTTACAGATGCCCTTACCACAATTTCGTTTTACAGTATGATGCCCTTACGGTTTCATTTTACACTGTGATGCCCTTACCGCGATTTCATTTTACAGTATGATTCCCTTACCGCAATTTAATTTTACAGTATGATTCCCTTACCGCAATTTCATTTTACAGTACAATACCCTTACTGTGACTTATTTTTACAGTATATTGCAGTAATTTTACTGTAATTTATTTGACACTATTTTAATATTTATATTTTGCATTAATGCTATTGAATTGAATAAATTCCAAAAAAATTACGAGTTCATGTACATCAGCATATTTTTTATTCACTGTCACAATCAATTACATCCAATTTATTTATTATTGTGATGCAACATTTAAAAAATAGAGAAATGAATGCATAACAAATAAAAGCAGATATCATGCCAATACGAAAAAAAAAAAACTAAAAAAACATCCCAGTTGGTCTTGGCGGGCCTCTATACTGGTAAACCACTGATGGCTGATCTGAGACAAAACAGGGAAAATGTGTGAGAAATGGTCATGAGTTTATTTCATCTAAATTTGTTTATGGACAGACGAGGTAACAACTTGTGCAACAGCAGTTATTCCCAGTTGAGTACGGTTTAAATAGTATAGCTTTATTATTCTATTAATTGCCTGAATGTGTAATGACGTCAAAGGTACACTGAATAACTTTATGGCCCTTCAAAATTAACCCTCTGGGGTCTAAGATGTTTTTGAGTCCTTGAGATGTTTTGACATGCCCTGACATTTGTGCTTTTTCAGTTGCTTATAAACATATTAATGGCAAAGTTGTCATTACACTCTATTTAGCACAAACAGGGCTACCATAATATGTGAGCAACATGTATGTACATGTTTGTATTTTTGAGAGAATTTTGTTTATGCATGATTATTGAAAATAAGTTAATTTCTGAAATAAGGCCACAAAACACATACTAAATATGTGTCCACAAGACTTTTGACTTGGATGTTGTCGCCTAGAGTTTTTTGCTTCACAATGATCTGAAAATCATCCTGCTAATCATTTACACAAAACAATACATTGATTTAAATTTTGTAAGACACTTTTTGTTTGGAAAGGCGATATGCGTGGGGGTGTGATTCACACCTGAGAAGACAATGACCTGCATAATGAGCTGTATAATGACCTGTATGAGCCTTTCAAACAGGTGGGTACCAAAGAATGCGAGGACAAAAGAAATTATATATATATTGTTTTATGGTGTGCAATTTTAAACACCTTTTACCTTATTTTAATTATTCTCAGGTTAGGTAAAGTAAGTCAAATCTGTTCTAATTAATAAGCAATTGAATATTCATACTTACAGTAATTAGGTTACAGAAGACTTCTCCATGGTAAGTTCAGCTCAATCTTTTGTAAAGCAGAGACTTATGGCAGGCGAGCTTCTTAATTTCAATCTATATATTTTTTATTAAATACAGGTTAACTAGTTTACATAAAAGGTACTAATATATAAAACATAAATAAAAGTAAATCAAAATCAAATCGTTACAAGTTTTAACTGTAAGAGGCGCAATGACAAGGCATCTAGAGGCCGTCCTTGGTGAATCAGCGTCTGCCTTCATCTTCTCCTTTCAGTCCTTTTAAAGTCCATCAAACTTTTTGACATCTTCAGAAATCTCCTCCTGGAAACTCTCTAGGACTTGTTCATTTGGCAATCCTCTCATAATTCATTTAAGTTCTGGACATTCCTTTCGGACCTGTCCACATAAAGCCTTTCGACTCTTCGTCCTCCTTCTTCGGACCCTTTCCTGCTGCATTCTGTGCCTCGTCCAGAACACATACCACGGTAATGCTTGCATTTTTCTTCTTTCTTTAGCAAAGCTCTTTCTAATACATTTTCAATTTCTCTCTACTCTGCCATTTGGTTAATAAATGCTTACAACATTCAGTGTGGTGTCTTCTTTCTTTATAAACCATATTCTTAATAAATGCTTACAACATTCAGTGTGGTGTTGTCACGGTTTATAAATCCTATGTCTCCTTTGTCTCGTGTTTTTGTTGTTGGATGTGTGCGTGTGTACTGATTAGGTGGGCGTGCCCACTCATTAACATCATCAGCGATCACTCATCACTCCCGTCAACAGCTGCAGTTCATCTCATCATGTGTATATATACTCATCACTTGCTCATCTACTTTGTCAGATCGTTGTTTGTGGTTTCCGGTGTTGTGTTCCAGTCTACGTCTCGAGTCTCGTAGCTTCCTTGTTCCTGTTCATGTTCCCGTGGATTTCGTTTGGATTATTTCTCGTCACTGGATTCTCTCACCGCACCGCTGCACTGTCTTCACCAGTTTCATCTGACCATCGGGGTCCCTGCGCCACTAACCTGTCATCTCTGGACTTACCACCATCTACTTCATTTATAATAAACTGTTTCACTCGCATCTTGCTTCCTGTGCTTATTACCCTGACAGGTGTATTCTTTCTTTATAAACCATATTCTTAATAAATGCTTTTACAACTATAGTTGAAGTGTCTTTTTTCTATAAACCATTTTCTCAATAAATGATTTTACAACAACAGTTGCAGTGTTTTACTTCATAAACCACTTTTTCAATAAATGGTTACCATTACTGAAACCTTACCGTTGCATTTACTGTACCTTACCTTAAAAAATACGGTAGCAATTTTTATGTTTTACATCAATTAACTAAAATTTACGGTAAAAAACTGGCAGATGATTGCAAGCGATTTACCGTAAAAAATTTGGTAGTAATATTTTAGGTTTTATGGCTGTGATCTAAAGATTACGGGAAAAAACTGGCAGCTGTGGTTGCCAGTACTTTACCATAAAAAAATACGGTAGAAACATTTTAGTTTTTACAGCACTGCACTAAAGTTTACGGTAAAAAACTGGCAGCTGGTTGCAAGTGCTTTACCATAAAAAATATGGTAGTAATATTTTAGGTTTTATGGCACTGAACTTCAGTTTATGGTGTATATATATATATATATATATATATATATATATATATATATATATATATATATATATATATTTTTTTAACTGCCAGCTGTGGTTGCCTGTAGTTTAAAAATATTTTATTACAAACCAATTTGTCCTAAAAGTTATTATTGAGAATTACCAGAAGTTTAGACATTGATGTTTTATTGAAAATAATAAAGTTTGAAGTTTTACTGAGTTCATAAAGAGTCTAATTTTTCATTGTTTGAAATTTTTTAAATACTAATATATTTCTCATTTTTGAGTATAAAAAGCTCTGTGATCCTATCATCTTCTAGCCAGTAGTGACTGACAGATAATCTTGAAGAACTTTTTAAAAACACGTTGTACAATAAAGGTTTTGAACTACTGTAAAATTTTGACCAACACTGACATCAAGAATCAGCATAAGAAACCTTACTTTGGACTTAAAATTACAGCAAAAAAAAAAAAAAAAACGACTTCAATGTGTGATAAAAAAAAACATTAGCTGTGGTTCCTAGTGCTTTACCATAAACAATACAGTAGTAACCTTTTAGTTTTCATTGGACAACCCTTATATTTCATTAAACAATGAACGCTATCATTCAATTTCACTGAAGTGTTAAAATATGTTGTATACCTTTGTAATATACTAATAACTACCATAATAATATAGGCGGTAAAAAAAAAACAAAAAAACACATGATGATTCAGAGCTTATCACTCTTAATTTTCTACAAGCAGAGGCACACATTAATATAAGTGTCATACACACAAATACAAAACACCATCATGGTGACACACACATGACTCCAAAATAATGGCATTAATATTCATTGAACAATATATTATGTAATATAAACCCCAAAGGGTGAAGGGTGAAGGGTGAAGGGTGGTGCAGTGGATAAGACACATGCCTTTGGTGTGAGAGACCCGGGTTCGAATCCACTGTGAGACACCAATGTGTCCCTGAGCAAGACACTTTACCCCTAGTTGCTCCAGAGGTGTGTGACCTCTGAAATATAGCAATTGTAAGTTGCTTTGGATAAAAGTGTCAGCTAAATGAACAAAAATGTAATTTTGGCAATGTCAATTTAGAGAAACAACAAGAACAGAAAAAAAGAGAAGTGAGAGCAGAAACACAAGAACTACAACTGACTTCAGCCACAGTCTAAGATCAACTGAAGATAAAAAACATTAAATCTCTCAAGATCTCATCAGAGGAGGATCAAACAGCATTACCAGCTTCATTACTAACCAGATTTACTTTATTTCTGTCAGACGTCTACAGGTCTGTTTGAGAACAGAGGTTTAGATGTTGATGATTTATTGTTTAATTTGAAGTTACCATGATGGTGATCAGTGTTTTCTTTAGTTGGGCTCTTGACCCTTGAGTAGTAGCTATGAATTTGATGCTCTATGATTCTGCAGCATGTGATTAATCAGTGTTGTGATAATCTAAAGAAGATTACAAACATTGTGTGCAAATAATTTTTGAACTACTATATCTTTCAGACGCACACAGACATCATGAATCAGCATATCAATCATAACAACAGTGATGATAAAAGTGCAGTGCATGATGGAAGCCATCAATCAAAACACATCAAAATCTCCCAGCATGCATTGCAGCATGAATAAATAATGCAGAATTGTCTTAGAATTTTCTTTTATTATTATTATCTGCTTATATTTTTGCTGTTGTTTTTTTGCAACTTTTTAGTAGCTTGTTTTGTGATGTTCAGAGTTTTGTCAGATTATTTTGTTGATTGTCACCGTTGTTGAGATTCATACGCTGATTCTTGATGTCTGTGTTGGTCTAAGTCGTACAGTAGTTCAAAACTTTTTTTGAACACCATATGTTTTTAAAGTTCTTCAGATTATCTGTTACTCATTGCTGGCTATAAAGCATTAGGGTCACAGAGCTATTATAATCAAAAACATGAAATATATTAGTATTAAAAATTTCTCATACTATGAAAGATTGGACTCTTTATGAGATATGTGGGCCACTACATAACAATTATGTCATCATAGCCAACAACACCTGATCATATTTTCTTTCTGATTTTCATTCCATAACGAATGTAATAAGCAATATTAGCTAAGAGTTAATTTTGATCAATGACGTACAGTCATGGTCAGAATTAATGGCACCCCTGGTAAATATGATCAAAAAGGGCTGTAAAAAATAAATCTTCATTGTTTATCCGTTTGATCTTTAATAAAAAAAAATTTGCGAAAATCTAACCTTTCAGTGAAGTAAAAGAATTGAAAGTGGGGGGTAAATCACATTATGAAATAAATGCTTTTCTCTAAAACACGCTGGCCATAATTATTGGCTCCCTGTTATTAAATACTTTTTGTAACCTCCTTTTGCCAAGATAACAGCTCTGAGTTTTCTTCTATAATGCCTGATGAGTTTGGAGAACAACTGACAAGAGATCAGAAACCATTCCTCCATACAGAATCTCTCCAGATCTGCAGATTCACAAGTTCATGTTGGTGCTTCTTCTCTTCAGTTCACCCCACTCATTTTCTATAGGGTTCAGTTTAGGGGATTGGGACGGTCATGGCAGAAGCTTCATTTTGTGCTCAGTTACCCATTTTTGTATTGATTTTGATGTTTCTTTTGGACCGTTGTCCTGATGGAAGATCAAACCTCGGCCCATTATAAGATTTCTAGCAGAGGCAGTCAAGTTTTGATTTTTTATCTGTTGATATTTGCTAGAATCCATAATACCATGTATCTGAACAAGATGTCCAGGACCTCCAGCAAAAAAATAGGCCCACAACATATAAGATCCAACAGTATATTTAACCGTAGGCATGGGGTACTTTTTATCCCTGTTTGCACCAAACACATCTGGTGGGTTTGCTGCTAAAAAGCCCTTTTTTCGTTTCATCTGACCATATAATCCAGTCCCTTTTGAAGTTCCAGTCGTGTCTGACAACTGAATATGCTGGAGTTTGTTTTTGGAGGAGCGAGGAGGATTTTTCTTGAAACCCTTCCAAACAGCATGTGGGGATGTAGGGGTTGTTTGATATATTTTGTTTAGGCTTTCTGACCCCCAAGACCAAGTAATCTCTGCAATTTTCCATCTGTGATCCTTGAAGAGTCTTTGGCCACTCAAACTTTCCTCTTCACCGTGCATTTAGGCAATATAGACACACGTCCTCTTCCTGGCAAATTCGTAACATCTTTAGTTAATTGGAACTTCTTAATTATTGCCCTGATGGTCAAGTTGGGGATTTTCAATTCTTTAGCTATTTTCTTACAGCCATTGTCTATTTTGTAATGCTCAACAATCTTTTGATGCACATCAGAACTATATTCTTTGGTTTTACTCATTGTGATGGATGATTAAGGGAATTTGGCCTTTGTGTTTCCTCATATTTAAACTCCTGTGAAACAAGAAGTCATAGCAAGACAATTTAATGTTCCTAGTCACCCTGGTGTGCTAAAAAAAGGTAAATATTAATAGGAATATACTTCAGAGATATTTTACATGTAAAAAATTCTAGGGGTGCCAATAATTGTGGCCAATGTGTTTTGTAGAAAAACATTTATTTCGTAAAGTGATTTCCCACCCACTTTCAATTATTTTACTTCAATGAAAGGTTAGATTTTTGCATTTTTTTTAATGAAAGATCAAAAGGATAAACAATGCAGATTTATTTTTTACAGGCATTTTTGATCATATTTACCAGGGGTGCCATTAATTCTGACCATGACTGTACATTGAGACACATTGTGCCATGCAAGTGTTATTCATCAAGGCTGGCACTTATGTGTGGGTGAACTGATTCGGGATGAGGTCTTTTCCTGTCCCACCCACCTCTACTGCCCACCACTTCCTGTCGCTATTATTTTCACCAATAAACATAAACTGTTTATTTCGCCAATAAACTGAACAATAAACTAACTTGTCTGTCCGTGGTCAAAGTGTCGACATCCAGTCTTACTCAATATAAGTTCCTATTTTGAGTGTCTTGCTCAATAATTCTTCAGGAAATGTTTCTAGGAAGAAAGGTTATAAAAAACTTGGTTTAAAAACTATTTTTATTCTATTTATTTAAGAACATCCCTTCAATCTTGAAATATGTAAATTCAAGTGAAACTGTAAATATGTCCTATATGTTAATAAATCTTTGTAGAAGACCAATCAAAGTGATGGACAAACTTCTTCATATTGTTCAAAATTTTGGGTTTAATGACTTTTTAGATATCAATAAATGCCATTGGATCATGATGAAAAGTTGTCTAAAGTTGCTTGTGTGGGCACGAGTAAAGAAAGAGGAAGAAACATTTCTGTCTGTGCAAGCATTTTAAAAACAAACAGTGTGTAACCATGAGAAATTCATCAGTTTAACTTCTGCTAGAGAGACTCACCAGAACACGGTAAGAGTTACGCTGGTTACTGTGTGCTCAGAGTAAAACTGTTGTAGAAACCACTGACCTAATCAAAAGGAAATATTCTCAATGAAAAATATCTTATGGAAATGTTTTTAAAGCTGAAGATTGTTTTATAATGCTCATTGTGTGTGATACTGTATTATTGTTCTTGTAGTGATGTCACTGATAATGGCCGCTCCTCTTCCTCTGGTGTTTCTGCTCATGATTCACGGTGAGTCGCTTCTGCTGGAGAATAGTTTAATGTCCTTTAGTCTCTTATCAAAGTCTTACTTTCAAATCATAAGTCCGGCAGCACCATGTTAAAACCCCTTTCAGAAAAAAAATTCTGTGAATAAAACTTCTTCAAAATAAAGTAAAAAATAAAGGCAGTCAGAGCTAAAATTAAAAAGAATAATAACTTTAGATAAATGTTTAAATTCTTCTGATTTGAATTCATGTAAAATATAAATATGTGCATCAATAATGATTATATTAATATGTTTATGTTTAATGTGTAAATAAAAGAATGTAATGAACATGAGGGATAATAATGAAACAATCGTTTTTGTGTGAACTATCCCTTTAATGTGTGTTTCAGGAGTTTGTAGCCAGTGGGATGATGATTGGAGTGTGAGTTACAGTCCTTCACACATCTGTGCACTAAAGGACTCAACAGTGATAATTAGATGCATTTATACATACCCTACTGGATATCAGATCATGAAAGTGTTCTGGACCAAAACACGTGTAGATCCTCGAGATCTGTCTAATGACCCTGAATACAGTCAGAGGCTTCAGTATCTGGGAGATAAACAGCAGAACTGCACCATCAGACTGAGTCATGTGACACTGAAGGATTCACACATGTACTATTTCAAATTCATCACTGATAAACCTGATGGAAAATGGACTGGTGTTCCAGGAGTGACTCTTACTGTCACAGGTGACTTTGATGAGGTTTATCTCTTCTTCTGTGCATTATGTTGAATAATAATCAGTGTATGACAGCAGCACTAGATATAATGTGTGTGTTGTGTTCAGATCTTCAGGTGGAGTCTCCTGAGAGAGTGACAGAGGGAGATTCAGTCAGTCTGACATGTAAAAGCAGCTGCGCTCTGACTGACAGAGCAACATTCATCTGGTACAGAAACTCACAGCCATTAACTGAGAGAAGAGACAGAAACAATGAACTCCTGCTGCAGTCAGTCAGAAGAGAGGATTCAGGCAGATATAGCTGTGCTGTAGACGGACACACTCACATCTCTCCTGCTGTTCAGATCAATGTCATGTGTGAGTACAGATTCACTTTGTCTCTTAGTCTTTGAAAAGCTGGCAAAGTTTAGGACATAATTAATGATCAGTGAGTTTCGTGGGAGCTCTTGTGTTTTCACTGAAATCTGGAAGAAAAAAAAGATTTACATCATGTGTCTCAAAAACAACAGATTTATAAGGCTGAGAAGGAAAGATATTTTTTTCAAATTGATAAAAATGCTTATAAATGCAGGAATACCACAGAAAATATCATAGCATCAGCAGAAAATGACAAAACCATCAAACTTTGGAAAAGCGACTGCTAAGCCTCAAGCTTATTTTACTTTATTATTTTATTTTTCTTAATTAATTTTCTACTATATTATGTGGGGAGGGAGAGACTTTTGTTTTTCATTTGTTTTTCATTTGACTTTTGTTTTTCATTTGAGTATAAAAAACATAAGTATATAACAAATTTAGCATAAAACAGTGGCAGCTGGTCAATAGAGGGTGATGTCATCCCTGAACCACACACAAAATAATAATTATTATCATTATTATTTTTTATTAATAATAGTATAAATTGATATTGCTATTATATTGATATGATATATATGTTCCTTCTGCCTGTCCACATGTCTCAAGTTCAGCTCTGAGGTGAGAGAGAAAAGCAGTGTAGCCAATTGCTGATTGACAATATAAAAATATTTAAGATATGACATAAAATTTAGCCAATCAGTGTCCTCAAAACTTGACTTTTTCTCTTTAAAGTTGTCTTAAGTCTACATAACGCTAATTAATGATCAGTGAGTTTCATGTTAGCTCTTGTGTTTTCACTAAAATCTGAAAAAAAAACAACAGATTTATATCATGAGTCTCAAAAACAACAGATTTCTGAGAAGGAAACTGGAAAGATTGTTTTTTTCAAATGCAGTGTTTTGTCAATTCATAAAAATGTATATAAATTATGTATATAAATATATATGAAAAAACACAAGTATATAAATAACAAATGTAGGCTACCATAAATTCCAGTGGTGGCTGGTCAATAGAGGGTGCTGCCCTCCCTGAACCACACACAATAATAATTATCATTAATAAAGGAAATACCGTAAAACTTCAAATAATAGCCCGGGCTTTTATTTTCCCAAATCGTCGAACTGCACCGGCTTGTATTTGAGACAGGCGTCTATATGAGACAGGCCTTTATAATTTAGTGTTGAGATGTTGTTCATTGAGATGTTGTTCCTAGAGTCTCTAATCTCTAAAAATCTCCAAATGCTCCACGTGAAACTGTGGTCTTCCGACCTTTTACCCACTAAACAACATGATGTCCAAAAGACGTCTTTTCAACGTCTTTGTCACAAAAGTCGGACGTTGAAAAGACGTCCACTGAGGAGCCAGAATGAACGTTTTTATGACATTTTTTTTTGACGTGTTCTGCACGTCCGATATAGACGTTCATGGACCCTCTTCGGACAAGGTTAAAAACTAGTTCAAATGTGGCCATTGTGGACATATTTTCAACATCATTTATGGTCTCATTTAGACAATTTATACTGTTTCTGGACCAAATAAACACTCAGGATGCATTAAATTAAAAGTTGGGCCCTTGGTCCCAGTTCTTCTTACTTAAACTTTTATTTCGCTGTTATAACTGTGTGTTTGTATAACACTATTGTTTTGGCAGAGAAAGCCAAGAAAATGTAACATCGGCTGTCATCAGCTCCTTGTTGATGATGACAAAATCAACACAAAGTGAGCATTTAATGTTGTGTTTAGACTTTTGTCTTTATATTTGGCATTTATAACCACCAATCTTGTGGAACTGCATTATTTGGACCAGAATCATTAAAATGATCACTTATTTTAAGGTGGATAAAAAAAGCATGTTTACACAATGTTATGAGAAAATGTACCATATAGTCACACACAGACATCAAGATTTTGCGTATGATTCACAACAATGGTGACAATAAAAAAAAGCTTCATGCTGCAATGCATGATGGGTAGCTTTCATAGTACAAAACATCCTTGATTCCCAAGCTTTTTTGTTTTGGTTGTCACCATTGTTGAGAATCATATACAAAATCTTGATGTCTGTGTGTGACTATATGGTACATTTTCTCATAACATTGTGTAAACATGCTTTTTTTTATCCACCTTCAAATAAGTGATCATTTTAATGGTTCTGGTCCAAATAATGCAGTTCCACAAGATTGGTGGTTATAAATGCCAAACATAAAGACAAAAGTCTAAACACAACATTAAATGCTCACTTTGTGTTGATTTTGTCATCATCAACAAGGAGCTGATGACAGCCGATGTTACGTTTTCTTGGCTTTTTCTGCCAAAACAATAGTGTTATACAAACACACAGTTAGAACAGCTAAATAAAAGTTTAAGAAAGAAGAATTGGGACCAAGAGCCCAACTAAAGCAAACACTGACCACCACAATGGTGACTTAAAATGAAACATAACATATAAACCTAATCTAAACAATGTAAGGAAATTACATTGATATAAACATGAGTTTTAATTTAATGCATCCTGAGTGTTTATTTGGTCCAGAAACAGTATAAATTGTGTAAATGAGACCATAACTGATGTTGAAAATATGTCCACAATGGCCACATTTGAACTAGTTTTTAACCTTGTCCGAAGAGGGTCCATGAACGTCTATATCGGACGTGCAGAACACGTCAAAAAAAGACGTCATAAAAACTTTCATTCTGGCTCCTCAGTGGACGTCTTTTCAACGTCCGACTTTTGTGACAAAGACGTTGAAAAGACGTCTTTTGGACATAATTTTGCTCAGTGGGTACTATCGTGTCAATTGATTTTGATTAATATGCGCGAGGGAGAGAGAGCAAGACAGCGCTCGTGTTGTTTGAAGACGTGAGAGTGTGCGCGCGCGGCCGGGGCGCGCTCTCTGCTCGTTTGCGCCCTGTCAAGAGCAGCAGTCATTCTATTCTACATCACTCACCGATCAAAAAAGGCTTTGGCGGGACACAAATTTGCTTTGGCGGCCGCCAAAAAAACAGACGATCTGACGGGTTTTAGAAGATTAAATACAACCCGAAACTAAAAGAGACAGGCCAGGGCCGGCTCTAGCCCTTTGGTTGCCCTAGGCGAGATTGATTTTTGCCCCCCCCCCCCCCCCCCACCAAGATAATGAGTATTTTTTTAACTAAACAAAAATGCTCTTATAGTCACTCCAAAACTTCAACAAGCAAATTATGACTTGAACTGTAATAAATTGTTTATACAAATGCTACAAAGAACGTTCAAGGATATTTCAATCATCCTACATAGTTGCATTGTACAAATACATTTTATCTGACCATGAATCTTGTAGCAGATAAAAATTGTGTGCATTTTAATGTTAAATTCATCAATCTAGGTGCACTTTGAGAGTTCAAAATTAAAAGCTCCAACCCATATTCAGTGTTCAAATTAAACAAAGAAAAATTCAAACCTCTTTTAGTTAGTGTCTGTCTACATTACATAATAATAGTTATAATATTAATCCCATGATAATACTCATATATTGTAAAACAATGCACTGAAAAATAAAGGAAACTTTCATAAGTTTTGTACTAATTTCTATACTAGCCTAATAGAAAGAGTATTTTTCTATACTTCACATTAAAGGTGTGATTGGGCCAGCCCAGTGTCAATCAAGAAAACAACCAATGGGCCGCTGATCTACGCGTTTCATGCGGTGTCAGAAAAAAAGCTAACGCTGACTTTTTTTTGACCAATGCATTACACCAGCACTAACCCAGCGCCGCCGATTAAGCAAAATAAAACAAAACAAAACAAAACAAAACAAATGGGCTATTTCTATTTTAGCCCCCGGCCGCTTTTTTGCTTTATCCATCTTTTTCGACGACAACTCACTACTAGTGCCTGTTCGCTCAGCGCTCACGGCACCCGCGCCCGCTCGTGATATTATTGGAGGGGGGTCCCCTGTCTATGATGAAATCTTGTGAGGGCGCCTACTCCGCTACACATACCGGTATACCCACTTTTTGCGCCACTGGCAGGCTTATGTAATTGCTCCACTCGTTGCAGTGACACTGTTAATGAAGTACAATAAAAGCGGAAAGTTCCTTACGCGGCTCTGGCGCCCCCCCTAGGGTATAAGGCACTGGCGCCCTTAGCATTTGCCTATACTGCCTATGCCACGGGCCGGCCCTGAGACAGGCGTCTATTTGGGACTCGGCTATTATTTTCAGTTTTAAGGTAGTATTAATTTATATGATATATGATATGTCCACATATCTCTGTTTAGCCAATTGCTGATTCACAATATAAAACATATTTTAGATATGACATAAAATTTATCACATATCTAATCTGAAAAGATTATTTTATGGCCCGCAGCCACTGCTAAAGTCAGGACTATGAGCTGATAAAGCAAACCAGTGTCTCGCTAGTAACATTTTCTGTAAAGCTGCTTTGAAACTAAATGTATTGTGAAAAGTACTTGTATTGAATTGAAAATTGTGATGGATGACGAGCAAGGTAAAGACACAAGCACATATTAATATGGTCGAGTGTTTTATAATGGACTCGCAGAAGAAGTGTGTTTTGGAGGAGTTTGTGAGGGTCAGTGTTGTTTATGTTCATATGGACATCAGACTCTATAGAGACACGAACACTCGCTCTGACAGAGGAACTGTTCACTGATGCTGTCGACTCTCCTTCAGATCGCTGGACGGGTCCGTATAGTCTCTATATGCATCAGGTCAAGGCGGGGGATAGCGGTCTCTTGGCTTCTCCATGTGCTCCTATTATACATATCAAATATCTCTAAACAAATGTAACATTTATTTGATCCTCAGTTTTGTTTTTGTGTTTGCATATATTGTAAATTAGAAACAAATACAAATTAATTTATCTTAAACATTTTTGTGAGAGTCATCCTTAAATTTAATCCAGAACTTGGTAAAACATTTGTCTGTATTTCAAATGTTTTAAGCCTCTCGAATTAAGAGTGTTTCCTTCTGTGAACTTTTTTTTTTAAACATTTGCTGTTTAGCATTAAATCATACTGGGATGTTTGCTGAAATTGTCCAATAATAACCAACTGAAGCTCTTCCTAGAACATTTTCCACCAGCCGCCACTGATAAATACTTTTACCTGACATCTGTAGATCCTCCAGTGAATCCTGTGATCTCCATCAGTCCATCTGGTGTAATAGTGGAGGGAGATTCAGTGACTCTGAACTGCATCAGTGACTCAAACCCTCCTGCAGAAATCAGCTGGTTTAAAGGAGGAACGATTGTAGGATCTGGAAGAATCTTCAACATCTCAAAGATCAGCTCTGATGACAGAGGAAATTACAAGTGCAAGTCCATCAATGAACATGGAGAGAAATACTCTGATGCTGTGACTTTAAATGTTATCTGTGAGTTTTATGAATCTCTGCGAATTCTGCATTTTAACCACATACACCTGCTTACTTTCTTCTTTGTTAGTATATTTTGTCTGATCTAGTCCTGTTAAACATTGGTGTGTTTTTATCTGTATTTCAGCAGTCAGATGTTTCTCGTCTGTAACTGTCGGTGTTGCTGCTGGTGTTGTTGGTGTCGTTGGTGTTTTACTCGGTGGAGCATCAGGGGCTTTTATTATGTACATTTGGTAAGAAGTTAATTTTTAAAAAAAATCTACTTCTCTATGTATGAAGAATTACTGTAATACATTTAGGTTAAGTGTTTACATTTACATTTAAAGCGATAGTGCGTAAGTTTTGCCTCTTTGTCGCCATCTCTGTTTGAAACCTGAAACTGCAGTTATTTGTGGGGTTAACTTCTGTATGTGGGTTGTGCATCGGCACGGCTCTTCAGCGCGAGTGAATCTAATGTTTTGAGGTGTGTGCAGAGGTGTATTGTAACGAGTCTGGAGACTGAGTAGAATCCATTTGCAGCTTTATTGAAGAAACGTCAAACAGGCAGGGGTCAGGGAACAGCAAAACAGGGAATTCAGAGAGCAAGCACAGAGAGTAGTCAGGTAACAGGCAGAAGATCAGGGCAGGCAGCAATAAACAATAATCCAAGGCAATTCAAGTCAAGACAGGCGGCAAACAGGCAGTAGTGAGATAACAATCCAAGGTCAGCAAAACAGATCAGTAAGATAGGAAAAAAACGCTCAGTGATTACAGGCCGGGGCAATGCAATACTTCGCAGTGGTCTTCTGTTTGAGTGTGGTTTATATGGAGTGTCTGAATGAGATGCAGGTGAGTGTGCAATCAGTCCCAGGTATGAAGCATTATGGGAATTGTAGTTTTGTGAAGTGATCAGTCTGGTGTGGAGTGCCCTCTGGTGACTCTCAGGGGCACTCCAGCTGGTGATCATTACATGTATAGTGTATAGTAGGGATGGGCGATATATCGCACGATATTGTTATGCGCATCTCGTCAGTAAAGCCGGTTCCTTGATTAGTAGTAAATCACCATCACCTGCTTTCAGATGGAGCGGCATTTACTACACAGCACAAACTCCAGTGTTAAATTAACACTCAAGAGTGTTAAAGTCAATGAGATAATGAAGTGATTAATTTAGTGATGTTTGAGCATTATTGAAGACACCTGATGTTAACAAGCAGAATCGCTGAAGGAGAAAATCACAAATTGTAAGCAACCGTTATGGCGATAAGTGTTTGCTTTAGTTGGGCTCTTAACCTTTATACATTCAGTTTAAATTTGTTTGTCTACTGTTATTTATTTATAACAGTCAAATGAACAAAGAAAAGTGTGATCTGTTAGTGTCGGTTATGTTCTGGCATAATCATGCTGTGATCTGAAAATGAGTCTTATTGAGATAGTTTGGTTTAACTTAGTGGCAACAACTTTGTGATTTCAGAGCATATATGAGTATAGGTATGTTTTTTATAATGCAAAATATTTAATAAACATCGTTCTGATCAAAACACTTTCAAATAAATTTATGTAGAAACACAGACATCAATAATCAGCCTATGAATCTCAACAGTGGTGACAATAATAAATTATGTTGCAGTGGCTGCCACCAATCACAACTCATTAATGGCTCCCATCATGCATTGCGATATGAATAAATTATGATCTGAATTTTCTATGTAATTTACATTTCCTAATTGAATATTCTGCTCGTCACCATTGTTGAGATGCATAGACTGAATCTTGAAGTCTGTGTGTGCCTAAGAGAAAGATTTTTTTTTTTTTTAGAAAAAACCTTTTAAGAAATCCTTTATATTATAGCTAAAATTCTGGATATTCATGCAGAATCACAGTTATGCTATAACAAACAACATAAATCAAAAACATAAAGTTCAAATGATGATTGTCATAATATAACCAACACCATCAGATCACTTTTTTTTTTCCTTGTTCATCTGGCAGTTATAACTCAGATAAAGCAGACAAACAAATTCTAAAGTTAATAATATAAGGGTCAAGAGCCCAACTAAAGTAAACAATGATCGCCATAACGGTGGCTTACAATTTGAGATTTTCTCCTTCAGTGATTCTTCAGGTGTGTTCAATAATGCTCAATCATCACTAAATTAATCACTTAATCATCTCATTAACTTTAACACTCTTGAGTGTGGACTCATATACACTCCCATGAGTGTTAATTTAACACTGGAGTTTTTGCTGTGTACAAAGAGCCGTAGTTAACTGATAAGCTGAGCCATATCGCATTAATTATCGCTGGTGATACGTCCGCGATATTGATGCGATATGGCTCAGCTTGTCAGTGAACTATTGCTCTTTGTAGTAAATGCCGCTCCATCTGAAAGCAGGTGAAGGCTATTTACTACTAATCAAGGAACCGGCTTTACTGACGAGATGCGCATAACAATATCGTGCGATATGTCGCCCATCCCTAGTGTATAGTATAGTCCTGCCATGTAATTAATTTGCAAAGCGAAATAAAATGGATAGAAAACCGCCTGTTGAATATTATAGGCTGTATTTTTAATCAGTTTGAATATTTTGGAAGTGAAATATGAAAGGTGAATATGGATTATTGAAATTTTACTAATGAAAATGTGTTTGAAATGTTTTGAGTTTAAATATTCACAGCTTAAATATTCAACCATGCTGAATTTCAGCCCATAAAAATGCAAGCTCTAAAAATACAATGCATTAAAATACAAGCAGGGTTAATGCAATGCATATTTTTTTCAAGTAGTACAATTCAACAGGCTTTTTGTTTCAAAAACATTTGGCATTATTTTACTTCCATAGAGCCAGGCATAACCTGTCCAGCAGAAAAAAGCAATCTCTGCATCCGTTTTCAATCCTTTAAAATAACAGAGTTCACGCCACCTTTTAAAAGCCCTGCCGATGTTTATTCTTGTTTTCGCACGGGCCCGGTCACTTTCCCTATTTAGCTGTAATCTCTCCACGGTCTGAAGTCTTTTACTTTTGACTACTGGTGATTCCTCACTTGTCAACGATGAAGCCGCCATCAAAATGACAAGTTTACTTCCAGTCCAGCCGCTGTAAGAAGAGGCGAGCGCTCCTCCTGCAGCTTCCACACACACGATATAACCTACTAGCCAGGACTCCTTCTTTATGTATACGGATGTGAGGTAATGACACAAAGATGAACAGGAGTAAACTCACTTTTCCCACGAAAACCGACCCGACCGATCAGATTATAAAACATTATTACAAGCTTACCGTTGTGAATCAGGTAGGGATGGGCGATATATCGCACGATATTGTTATGCACATCTCGTCAGTAAAGCCGGTTCCTTGATTAGTAGTAAATCACCATCACCTGCTTTCAGATGGAGCGGCATTTACTACAAAGAGCCGTAGTTAACTGACAAGCTGAGCCATATCGCATCAATATCGCGGATGTATCGCCAGCGATAATTAATGCGATATGGCTCAGCTTGTCAGTTAACTACGGCTCTTTGTACACAGCAAAAACTCCAGTGTTAAATTAACACTCATGGGAGTGTATATGAGTCCACACTCAAGAGTGTTAAAGTTAATGAGATAATTAAGTGATTAATTTAGTGATGATTGAGCATTATTGAACACACCTGAAGAATCACTGAAGGAGAAAATCTCAAATTGTAAGCCACCGTTATGGCGATCATTGGTTGCTTTAGTTGGGCTCTTGACCCTTATATTATTAACTTTAGATTTTGATTGTCTGCTTTATCTGAGTTATAACTGCCAGATGATCAAGGAAAAAAAAAAGTGATCTGATGGTGTTGGTCATATTATGACAATCATCATTTGAACTTTGTTTTTGATTTATGTTGTTTGTCATAGCATAACTGTGATTCTGCATGAATATCCAGAATTTTAGCTATAATATAAAGGATTTCTTAAAAGTTGTTTTCTAAAAAAAAAAAAAAATCTTTCTTTTAGGCACACACAGACTTCAAGATTCAGTCTATGCATCTCAACAATGGTGACGAGCAGAATATTCAATTAGGAAAAGTAAATTACATAGAAAATTCAGATCATAATTTATTCATATCACAATGCATGATGGGAGCCATTAATGAGTTGTAATTGGTGGCAGCCACTGCAACATGATTTATTATTATCACCACTGTTGAGATTCATAGGCTGATTATTGATGTCTGTGTTTCTAAATAAATTTATTTGAAAGTGTTTTGATCAGAACAATGTTTATTAAATATTTTGCATTATAAAAAACATACCTATACTCATATATGCTCTAAAATCACAAAGTTGTTGCCAGTAAGTTAAACCAAACTATCTCAATAAGACTCATTTTCAGATCACAGCATGATTATGCCAGAACATAACCGACACTAACAGATCACACTTTTCTTTGTTCATTTGACTGTTATAATTAAATAACAGTAGACAAACAAATTTAAAGTGAATGTATAAAGGTTAAGAGCCAAACTAAAGCAAACACTTATCGCCATAACGGTTGCTTACAATTTGTGATTTTCGCCTTCAATGATTCTGCTTGTTAACATCAGGTGTCTTCAATAATGCTCAAACATCACTAAATTAATCACTTCATTATCTCATTGACTTTAACACTCTTGAGTGTTAATTTAACACTGGAGTTTGTGCTGTGTAGTAAATGCCGCTCCATCTGAAAGCAGGTGAAGGTGATTTACTACTAATCAAGGAACCGGCTTTACTGACGAGATGCGCATAACAATATCGTGCGATATATCGCCCATCCCTAGAATCAGGCTAAGATAAGGAAATAGTTTTGAACACTGTTATGTACTTGCTCAATAATTTATTTTGAATCATTTAAAACCAAAAAAAGTTACGCATTGCAGCTTTAAGTAATATATAAATGTGTATATATATATATAAATTTGTTGTTTATTCATCTTTCTTCTGACAGTCTTACTAAAAGGATGAACAGAAGATCTGCTATGAAGGAGGTGAGATGATCTCAATTATTCAGTGTTTTCCTGCATGCAGAGATGTTTCCTACAGCCGCTATGAGCCGTACAGAGATATTAAGAGTATAAGACACACGAGTCTCGTGTCCAAACACCTGATTCTTCAGTTCTAGATCCAGTAAAACTGATTCCATCAAGATCCTCTAAACATCACAGTCAGCATTTGAAATATGAGCTCACAATGTTTGTGTCCTTCTGTCTCTCCTGTAGATCTCTGATCCCAATGAAGACACATATACAGCTCTTGATCTCAAGTCCACGACCTCTGACCTGTACGACACACTCACAGTGAGTGAGACGTCAAAGTCAGATACTCCATCACAGATGATCACATGACCGATCTCTCGCTCTCTTTCACACAGACCGTTGATCGCAGACCTCCTGAAGACTCCTGAAGACTCTTGATCCTCAGAGCTTTTCTAAACATGAGAATCCATCAGTAAGTGTCAGAACCTGCAGCTCTTCTCAATATAATCAATAAAACTCTCTTCAGTACTACACTCTAAAAAGAGATGTGTCAAAAAACAACACATGTGATGTGTAGATAGCATTTTGACACATGTTCTGTAGATTTAACACACAATGTGTGTTAAAATGTAACTCTGGATAGAATAGCACTGGGTGGAGAAGAGTTTGTGTTTATGAAAAATTATAGGTATATTTTATATGGTATCCCATAAAATGCTCTAAAATAAATAAAGCAATACATTCAATTAAATAAATGTAATCTTGATTCATGAAAACTTAAAGATTAACGGGTGTTTTTTGGCAGCCAATCACATCATGCCTCTTTTCAATGTCTTTTTCAAATGCTGCTTTCACTTGTTATTAATAACCAGATTAACTTTATTTCTGTCAGACTGTACAGAAGCTCTTATTGAGAATTAACAGGTTTTGTGTTGACGATTCATTGAATGTTTCATTTAAAGTCACCAGAATCGTGATTAGTGTCAGCTTTATCTGGGCTCTTGACCCTTGACTCTTTAATATTAGTTTTCTCTGATTGCTGTAAATATGTTTTTATTTCACACATTTGAAACAGCAGAGAAAATCATGGGTTAAATATGCTCAAATGATAATGTTATCATCATGGACATGTAGATTGCTGAGCTCAGCAAGAGTTTATTATTTGAGAAATAAGTGTACTATATAAAAGATGATTTTTAACAAAGGTGAGCTTATTGCAAATGACTTAATTTTTAAAAGCATAGTTGGTACAGAGTCTTACAATATAAGGTATCAAACAGACTTCAAGAATCCGCGTATGAATCTCAACAATGGTGACAAATTAAAGCTTCATACCGCAATGCATGATGGGAGCCATTAATGAGTTGTGATTGGTGGCAGCCACTGCAACATGCTTTATTATTGTCACCATTGTTGAGATTCACAGGCTGATTATTGATGTCTGTGTTTCTAAATAAATTCATTTGAAAGTGTTTTGATCAGAACCGTGTTAATTAAATATTTTGGATTATAAGAAACATACTGATATTCATATATGCTGTAGAATCACAAAGCTGGTGCCAATAAGTTAAACCAACCTATCTCAATAAGTTTCATTTTCAGATCACAGCATGATTATGCCAAAACACAACCAACACTATCAGATCACACTTTTCTTTATTCGTTTGACTGTTATAAATAAAGAACAGCAAAAAAACACATTTAAAGTGAGTGTATAAGGGTCAAGAGCCCAACTAAAGCAAACACTGATCGACATAACGGTTGCTTACAATTTGTGACTTTCTCCTTCAATGATTCTGCTTGTTAACATCAGGTGTCTTCAATAATGCTCAAACATCACTAAATTAATCACACTTATTTATTTATCAACACACTTATGTGTAAGAGGAATAACACATTAGTTGTGTTAAGGTAATACAAAATGTGTAGCCCTAAACACAGAGGTGTGTTAAGATATAACACAGGTTGTGTGTTAAATTTGACACAACATGTGTTGTCCCTGAGCACACACACTACATGTGTTAAAATCTACACAACATGTGTTGTCCCTGAGCTGATTCAGCACATGTGTTAAAATCTACACAACATGTGTAATAGTTAACACATCTCTTTTTACAGGTTGTGTTGTTTTCAACTCATCATTTTATGAGCGTGCCGACACTCACCATCACTGTGAATGGTATGTAGTGTTTGCTATGTTCTCAAACACACAGGCCAGTGTAAATACAAGTTATTTATATAAAATATTTTGTCAGTTGCTACATTTTAAATAATTCAAAGTGGAAACTCTGTTAACTGTTATCTCTCATGAGTTTTTGTCAAAAGCAGCATTATCAGTTATGGGTTGAAGTGTGAATAACTGAATAATGTCCAGTACAGTGAGTCTGTCCAGTCATTGAGCTTGAGACATTGTCTTGTACCTTGTGTGCACATGCATTCTGTACTCGACTATTGATTAAACGGTTAATATTTTTGCATCTGGCCCTTTCGCTTTATTTTTTAAAATGACACAATGTGTGTTAAAATGACTTGCACATTTATTGTGTTAAATTTGACACAACATGTGTTGTCCCTGAGCACACTCACTGTTAAAACTGACACAACATATCTCTTTTTAGAGTGTACATTTTTAATTCCACATTAATCCATCAAAACACAAGTAAACACATCTTTGTGTAAAAATAACACATCTTTGTGTTGACCAAGTTGACACAATAGATGTGTTAAAGAAAGGGACACATAAGTTGTGTCAAATTTGACACAATATGTGTTGTCCCTGAGCTGATTCAGCACATGTGTTAAAATTTAACACATTATGTGTTGTTTTTAACACATCTGTTCTAAGAGTGTAGTGTGATTGTTTTATGTATCTTGTGAAAGGTTTTATAATGTTGTTGATGAACTTTAGTCAGTCTTTCTTCATCTTATTGTTTGTTCAAATCAACAGGAAGAAGCTGCAGTGAGAGGCGGAGCCACATATGATTGATTTTATTCTGATATACTGAACAAAATCATAATTATGCGCATTCACAATGGAAAATGTATCAGTTTTTTTTTTGCTCTCAAAGTGCTCAATATTATAAGCTTCTGTCATTATATGTTCCTGTAACTCTCCCTTTAAATGTTCAATTTTAGTTGTGATCATCTCGTATTTGATTGTACTAACCTTATGAGCACATCGATACAGTAGTATTGATATATCGATACTCACAAGCTACTTAAATATGGTATTGATTGCATTAAAAAATATAAAAAAATAAATTATAATACAAAACATGGGTTTCTGCATTACTTTTATTTGTTTTCAATACTTTTTCATGTTTATGGATGTGATTTACCTTTAAGTGTATTTTTTTTTCTAAAAAATATATTTTTTAAATCACATACCAATTTAAGAAATAACTGGTTTTGACATTGGCATTGTTAAAACTGTAACAAAAAGTATTGGTATCATATCAAAATAAAAAAGTTTGTAATCGCCCAACCCTAACAATCCCTCAATACTCTTACACAATCATGATGCTACGTCATTATTTCAGGTTAAATAACTCTGATTGGCTGAGAAATAGATACATTTAGAAAATATCCACATAAAAACAAGAAAATACACAAGAAAATACACAGCTGTGTAGCGTTTATACACCCGTATAAATATAACTAATTATTATTCATAACGGATTATGATCAATTATTAATAATTTAATTATTTTCAGAATTTACTGTAGCAGAATCAATAGTATGATCATTTTATCAGTTCATCCAATGAACGGAAAGCATAAACAATTATTAATTCTAGGAAATATAATATCTTCCTGGCCAAGAAAGACTAATTCCCAGCTAACAGCTAAATTTAGAAATAATTCAAGGGTAAAAGCATAGGTAGCTTTAAATCGCAGTTCAAGACAATAAATCTGTAAGCACATAACACAAGACAATTATCTTTAAAATATAAACAAGACTTTATTGATTATAAGCCTATGACTAACACATAAAACTAATATCTAACACACACAAACAATACCTTATTGATTATAAGACTAACACATAAAACTAATAGTAATAATAGTAATAGTAATAAAACTAACACACACACGCATTCATACAAGTTGCAGAAAGAAAGAGAGTGAGGAAGAATGAGTTTTAGGAGTCAGATGGTGAGATCCCAAGTTTCTATATGCACTTATAAGACATGACCTGAACGAACCATCAATCATCGATTTAACCCTTCTATCGTTTCTTAGGCAGGTTATTCAATTTTATATTAATGCACCAGTTCAGTTAAGAGTCTGAAGGCTACTTGCTTGTCCTTGCCTTGGGGTTCCCGTTTGTAGGTGTAAAGGGTGTTTCCGTTGCTTGGCTGGCGGTCTCCTCGTGCCTGCTAGATCTTGGGCAGCAAATCACGTGGTGTGTTGGCGGACGGATGAAAGTCTTTGAAGTTGGAAGCGCGTTGCAGTCGAAACGTTTAAACGAAACTTTGCAGCAAAACTTAACTTAGAACCGAGACTTCTAACGAAAAGAAAACAAAGGAAAAGAAAGGCAAGTGAGACGAGTTGAGATAGCTTGAATGAAGATGTTTTAAACCCTGATTTTGAGTTGGGTCATTTGTCTCTATGCGTCTATATGGTTACTATAACCATCGTCTGCTCCCCCCGACTTGTTCTGCCGAGACCTTTTCCGAGGGAGGGAGCAAGAGTACCAGAGAGCAGAGGGCAAGAGCCCCAGAGAACCAGAGAGAGCACAAGAGCAAGAGAACGAGAACACAAGAGAGCGATTCTGTGTTTGGGTCTAAGATTTTAAACTCAAAGTTTGTCCAACCTCCCGGATGGGTTCTGGCCAATTAGAAAGTGGCCCTATTTCCTTCTTATCGTGAATCATGGGTTATCTGAGATCTCCTTGTTCTCCAGCACTAGCAGAGAGAACAATAGGCCACAATTTAGACATTATTACTATTATACGAATACAAAACATTTTACACAGATTTCAATCGAGCCATCTTTTGAATTAAAAACATACAATCCTGCTGACGAAGCACGACACACTTTCATTCACACCTCTAATATTTATAACAATTATGAATTGTTATGGCATCTAAGCATATTAGGCACACACATATAACATAGAATAACATAGAATTGTGCAGTTGCATGATGTTTGAATATAAGTTCGTCAAGAATTGTTTTGTGATGATTGTATGCATTTTTATATGAAAAGTCTCTTGTCACTGTGGTTTTTAAGAGGTCTCAACAATGAGGTCATTCAAAGGTCTTCAAGAAGGGGGAAGTCTGTTTTACATCTCTGTCATGGGACCTTGGTCCTTAAGAAAGACGTAGTCTGTTAGTCGCAGGGGTCAGGTGACCTCTTGTTAGGGCCTCTTGTTTCACCATTTCTGAACAGATCTGTTTTGCCAAATTAGAAAACATTGACAACGTTCTTCCTTTAGTTAAACAATAAAAGGTCCTTCCGGTTGCAGTTTTTCTGGAGCCTAGGGGTGATTTATGGCTCTGGGTCTGGTGATTTGATTCTGGAATGTGAAGCCTCTTTTGTGTGATTATGTATGAACAGTCACCTAAAAGCTTCAATTGTGTTTGGTTCATTCTCATTGTCGCTACAGCTGACACCAGGACCCTGAGCACACACTCACACACACACACACACACACACACACACACACACACAAACACACACACACACACACACACACACACACACACACACACACACACAAACACACACACACACACACACATACACACACAAACACACACACACACACACACACACACACACAAACACGTGAGGACACTCCATAGGCGTAATGGATTTTATACTGGACAAACTGTATATTCTATCCCCCTACACTGCCCCTGTCCCTAAACCTACCCGTCACAGGAGACATTCTGCATTTTTACATTTTTAATAAAACACTGCTTAGTATGTTTTTAAAGCCATTTGAAATATGAGGACTCATGAAATGTCCTCATAAATCACGTTCAAATTGTAATACCAGTGTAATACCCATGTCATTATACACATTTGTGTCCTCACAAATCACAAAAACAAACACACACACACACACACACACACACACACAAACACACACACACACACACACACACACACACACACACACACACACAGACAGAGGATACAAAGCTTCATCAAGGTTGAAGTTGGTCGAATTCTGGCTCTAAACAAGACATACTTGTTTTGGGGAAGTTTTAACAATGTTAATTTGGTGTTTTTTTGTCCATATAGTGTCAGCCTTCTACAGTTACTGAGGGTTTGCTCTCAATGTGGCTCAGAGTTCGACATTAAATATAATGCAAAGAAGAGTAATATTGTGATTATTAGGAGTAGGGAAGACATGAAACTGTCATTTCCTGATTTCTCTCTGTCTGGTATTGTCCTTAAAGTATGTGATAAGGTTAAATACTGGACATTATATGAAGCTGAAGCTGCAGGCCTGAAACTGCTGTCACGTATATAGTTCTGCAGTCTGACACATCTTGTCTCATATGTGCTCGTTCAATCCCTCAAACTGCCACCAGAGGTCACCATCTCCTGCGACTGACATCCACCTTGATGAGCCTCACCTGTCAATCACTATCATTCATCTTCACAATTATTCATCTTCAACTTACTGAAAAAGATCATCATTTTTCTTTAGTAAGTTTTAGTTCAGTAATATTGTTCTCTTGTTGAGGGAGGGACAGTGATATTTCCGTCGATGGGCGTTCGTTAATAAACAGTGTTAACCACACAAAGTCCTTAAATATAAAGTGCTTGTGTTTAAACAGTCAGTCATTTGGTTGCTGTTGATCTGATGAGCTTCAACACGGTAAGACAAACACACTCTTGCTTAAATAAAACTGATGATTATTGCTCATATAACATATGTGTCTTTACATGAGAAATGTTAAGAATATGGTGATTTATACTTGTTTAAGTGATGATTATATTAATGCAAGTATTCATTATTTCAATGAGTTTACTGTTTCTGCCTTAAATTATTACATTGTTTAAAGTAATAAATTTTTAGCTGTGATTTTGTATATGTATATTTCTGAAATACATAACTTAGACAGTTACATCTGATAACAGATCACTCTAAATTGTAATGTGGACTCGTCTATTTTCTGTAAAGCTGCTTTGAAATGATGTGTATTGTGAAAAGCGCTGTACAAATAAATGTGAATTGAATTGAATGCTGTATTATAGATATATGTTATGCTGATGATTATATTAATGCTGTATTATAGATATATGTTATGCTGATGATTATATTAATGCTGTATTATAGATATATTTTACGCTGATGTCGCTCAGAATGGCTCCTCCTCTTCCTCTGATCTTTCTGCTCATGATTCACGGTGAGTCTCTCTTACATTCACATTAGAAACTCTCTGATGTTTTATTGAAGGCGTCATGAGCGGCTGATCTGCACTTTCTTCTGTCCTGTACTCACATATTTCTCTCTGAAACAGGAAGTGTGTGTTGAACATGTCAAACGCTTGTCCCTTTAAGAAATGCCCAATAGTCTTTTGCTACTTGCTAGTCAGTGTCACATGGTTTAGGGGGAGGGGCTTTCTCGTTGTTCAGAGCATTTGATTGGACAAAAATAGCAGCAGATCATGAATATTTTTGGCTCATGTTCTCGGAAGTGAATGTGTGTGTTAAATATGTATCATGTCAAAGGAGTTCACAAGCATAAATGAGCTCTGAGCTGATAGATAAGAACTAAAAGCCACAAAACTAATATTTTTATGTCATTGGGTATTTAATAAATCAACTTTGATTATTTTCTTTGTCTTATTTTTCGTATATATTTCATAATTTGAGAGTGCATCATGTTGTTTTTGGCTGATTTCTTGGTTCTCTCTTCACTCCTCTGTCTCTGTACATTTACTTCTGCTTTTCTGCAACACCCTCCATCAAAGCTCATCAAAAAATGTCAAAATGTTTACATGGTACAATGACTGGTAGGCTACTGTTTTTTTTGTTTTTTTTTTGTATTGCTTGACACAAATTTCACGATATCAATTCTTTCAATCTCTTTCACGAATTCAATTCTTGTGATTTGATTCCGATCTTGATTCACTATCGATTAATTTGGATAAATATTAGGTACACTAAAAAAATAAAATCTTTAAAAAACAGGCAATGATTGTCAGCTACGGCTGCCAAACAAAAACTGTAAAAACCGTGCACCTGAGACATCTCTCTGTACTTACAACTTACAACTGTACAACTTCCAATAGGAAAATTCAACTGCAGTAGCCACCGTTCAGTCTGAAGAGGGCAGCACTCATACGATTTTACACCATATATTGTAGAATTAAAACACTTTATACTCAAATGTCAAAAAATGTACTCAAATCAATGAACAGCATTTATGAAGCTCCGTTCTTACAGATCATTAACTAAAAAAAGTTGTTTTAGTGTTTAGTTACCTTCTGTAACAGAAACACAGTTATTTCACATATATTTCCAGAATATTTTACTAAAAAACATGCATTTCAAAGTAAAAACTTCACTTGTATGTAATTGTAAATGTTAAGTTTTTCTAAAATAAAAACACTACACTGTAAAAAAAAATCCTAATTTTACAGAAAATAACTGATTTTTTGATGATCATTTTCTTTAATTTTAACTTGTACTCAAAACACTGTAAAATTACAAATAATATCTGTAAAATAAAAATTACAGTAAAACTACATAATAAAAAAACAGTAAAACTACATGCGTGATTTACTGTGATTATACGTCACTGTATCAGCAACTACACAGTTACTGTCTGTTAAATAAAGCAACACACAACATTTCATCAGTGTTTCTCTGATCATCCTGGACTGAAACACAGTTACTGTCTGTTAAATAAAGCAACACACAGTATATCATCAGTGTTTCTCTCCTCATCCTGGACTGAAACACAGTTACTGTCTGTTAAATAAAGCAACACACAGTATTTCATCAGTGTTTCTCTGCTCATCCTGGACTGAAACACAGTTACTGTCTGTTAAATAAAGCAACACACAGTATATCATCAGTGTTTCTCTGTTCATTCTGGACTGAAACACAGTTACTGTCTATTAAATAAAGCAACATGCAGCATTTTATCAGTATGTCTCTGCTCATCCTGGACTGAAACACAGGCTCTACACTTCAACACAATGTTGACACACAAAACACATCATACAGAAACACTTTACATCCCAACAGAACATGAAACACTAACAGATCTCTCAAGATCTCTGCGTCTTCACTTATTACAATCCAGACTTTATTTCTTTCATACTAACATTATTATCGAGAATTAATAGAGGTTTAGAAGTTGATGTTTTATTGAAAATAATAACGTTTGATGTCACCATGATGGAGATCAGTGTTTGCTTTAGTCGGGTTTCTCGACCCTTTAGGTTTTAGCTTTACTTTTTATCTGGCTCCTTAAACTGTGTATTTTTAATACATATGTGTTATTGTAGGAAAACAAGAGAAACTCAGATCAGAAGATCTTGATCACTTATTAGTGATAAAAATTATCATGTAGTTTCCTGCTTAATTGATACCACCTGAAGTGTAATATCTGATTAAATCATTAAAAATTAGTTGTTAACTTTGCATGCCACTACTGTTATAGAAGATCCTGCAGTGCTGTGATACTCAGATTTTATGAAGTCATTATACAGAAAATTTTATACAGAAAGTTTTGACAGGATCATACAGGGTCCGTGTATCTTTTGGTCATTTGATTTTCCTTTCAGAAACGGGTAGAAAATGAGAAAACGGTTTCTTTTGTTTTTTATTTTTTTCCAAAAAAAAAAACGAAAAACACAAAGTCACCTTGATTTTTCGTTTTTCGTTCTGAGATAGAAAAATGAATAAACAGCTTGAATATTCGATTTCTACACGTGGGCGAGAATGAAACGCCCCTTTCCTCTGATTTGTCACCCGAAGATCAAACTGTTCTGTCATCAGCAGTGTTGCCAGATGTACGATAATTATCATATTTGTACGATAATTTTGACCTCTGTACGATGTACGATCAATAATGAAAAAAATCCCATAATGTACGATAATTTCAGAGTTTTCAGTCGTTCGTCCAAACACACATCCTACCGCTTCTCTCTCTGACCCAGAATCATTTCGCAGGCTCACCTGACTGCACGCAAGCACGTATACACACACACACACACAGGCACCACACGGTGTCCACAGGCACCACACGGTGTCCACCGGCCCGCACTGCCCCCCCCCCGCCCCCCCCCCCCAAAAAAACAAAAACAATCCATCCTACATGTTGGGATAAATAGCTGTATTCTGCACGTTTACGTTGTGTACGATAATTTTCTTACAAATACAATATTTTGAACTTCTAGTACGATAACTGGACATTTCCAATCTGGCAACACTGGTCATCAGTTCTTCCTCGGCTCCACACAGCAGAATAAGAGTCCTCCGCTGCTGCAGCTGATGTGCGGATTCTTTACTCGTTTATTGCAACTACATTTCATATTTTTCTCATCAAACAACCAGACTAACGAATGGCTCGACACAACCCGTACCGGGGAAGAGCCTATACAGGGCTTTCTTCTGTGTAGATATAAATTCACCTATGCTTTCCATCAGCTTGGTATTGCAGGGTAAAAAAAAAAAAAAAAAAAAAAAAATTAAGATATAAATCAATATAATTAATTGTAAATTAAATATTTTAAACACATACAAAAAAGAAAAGAATAATGCATCGAAGTCTAGCCTATATAATAGGCCTAATGTTCATGCATGAGCTGTCATTCTGGGGTGCGTTTCCCAAAAGCATCGTTGGCCAAATATGATCGCAATTTCCATTGAACTCTATTGGTAACAACGGAACTTGCGACCATAGTTGGCTTTGGGAAACGCACCCCTGACTGACTAACCGAGAACAGAGAACAACAAAATACATAGGCTACTCTTCTAAATTTTATGATGTAGACCTTGTGTTTTATTAAAATGTATCAGCCTATAATTTATATCTAAAGGATGCGCGCCTGTGCGCGCCGCACCGGGTCATGTTGAGAGTAAAACACACGCGCGTCACACCGTTGTAAAAAACGCATTTTATTATTAGCCTCTTCAGAAATAGTGTAAAAGACCAGTAAATAAAATACAAAATAAACAGTATAAACACTATTAATAACGTAGGCTAGGCTATGCATATTTTACTTCCCCCATGTCAAATCCTTAAATGAATGGTAGCCTATTCAGAAAACAACAAAAATGAAAAAAGAAGCCACCACGTATAATAAAAATATACATAGCCTATAAAAATACCCTATTGTGCCCTTAATTACAAACAACATTTAGCCTATTTTGAACGCCAAGCCAAAACAAATTTATTTCAATCGAAACTGAAACTGCACCGACGTTGGGTTCGTTCGTCTCTCATTCGGTCCAACGTTTCCATATTTGCACCATTTGGATGCTAACTATTAATGTAAAGAAGGCTTCGTACTTCAGTCCTGTAATATAGAAGGCTAAACTAAATCAGCATCTTCAAGGGAAATGAGTTTGGAATAACAGCAAGTTATGACTGACCAGCACAGCCTTTATATTGTACAAAAGACTAATTAAATTAAGCAGAATAACTTGTTGTTTGGTTGACTGTTTTATTTTAGTTAGGAACAGGCTGCGATGTCAATTCAGCAATGCCAGAACCAGAAGTGAACTGATGATGTGTTGGCTATAAGCTAAGCGCTAATACACCTTTAATACTCTGTCATTCAAAACAGTAAAATGTATATTTTTATTTGTGTACATTCAAAATGACTAGGCTACAAAATGTCATGCATTTGAAAAATAAAGAAAACAACATGATGCGCTGCTTTAGCGCGTCCTGGTCTCCTTGAACAAATTTCTGGCGTAGCCTACACCAAAATACAGCGAATAGCCTTCTTGGCGCGCCTACTTTTGAAAGTCAACATTTAGATTATTTAAAGTAAAATGCATTATATAGGTAAGTCACTTAGGAATAAATCACAGTTCATGATAAAAAACTTGACTTTACAGCCTGGAAAATATAGGAAAATAGCTAATTATTTCACGGACCCCCTGACACTTGAGAACTGCTGGTCTAAACAGAAGAAAGCCCTGTCTAGGCTCTTCCCCGGTACGGGTTGTGTCGAGCCATTTGTTAGTCTGGTTGTTTGATGAGAAAAATATGAAATGTAGTTGCAATAAACGAGTAAAGAATCCGCACATCATCATCAGCAGCGGAGGACTCTTATTCTGCTGTGCAGGACCGAGGAAGAACTGATGACAGAACAGTTTGATCTTCGGCTGACAAATCAGAGGAAAGGGGCGTTTCATTCTCGCCCACGTGTAGAAATCAAATATTCAAGCTGTTTATTCATTTTTCTATCTCAGAACGAAAAACGAAAAATCAAGCTGAATTCCTGTTTTTCGTTTTTTTTTGGAAAAAATTAAAAAACGAAAAAGAAACTTTTCTCATTTTCTATCTGTTTCTGAAAGGAAAATCAAATGATCAAAAGATACACGGACCATACAGACATCAAGAATCAGTGTATGAATCGCAACAATGGTGACAATGAAAAAAAATTCTGATCAACTCTGAACTACTATAAAGTCAAAAAAAGGCTTTGTTTATTGTCACCATTGTTGAGATTCAAATGTTGATTCTTGATGTCTCTACACTTATAAAAAAAAATAACCAGCTCAAAACATTTTTTATAAAAAATATTTTTTTAAATTTCAGATTGTTATAATACTAATACCACGATATTTCAAAGGTCAAGTTTAAAACATTAATAATAGATGTTGTATAAAATAAATTCCATCTATATACAATGAAATCTCAGCTCATTTATTCAGAGATTTGACTGTAATATCGGTGAATCAGGTCACCATATAATGATTATAACATCATCAATAAATGACCAACATCATCTGATATTTTCTCTTGCATTTATTGCCATAACAAATATGTATAAAAAACCCAGTTAAAGCAGCCAGAGAAAGACTAATGTTAAAAACTCAAGGGTCATGAGCCCAACTAAAGCAAACACTGATCTCCATCATGGTGACATCACATGTCTGTTCAAGTTTTTTGCACTTTATTTAAATTAGAATATTTTACTTTAATTTTATGGTTTTTGTTTGGCAGCCGTAGTCGCCAGTCATTTGACCCTTTTTTTAAGATTTTTTTTTTACAATGAAGGTATTTGATCATAATAATGCAGGAAATACCTGTAAAATAACAGTGTTTTTCAGTTTATTTAATTTAGGATGTTTTACTTTAATGTTACAGTTTTTTGGGGCGCAGCCAGTCATTTAACTGTTTTATCATTTAACTGTTTTGTTACTGTTTAATTACAGATTATATTTGTACATACATTTTTATGTAATTTAAGAAAACAGAAAAAATACTGTATGAAAAATACAACCAATTTTCTGTATAAAAAATGAGAATTACTGGAATTTGTCATTATTAATGTCACAATACCTAAAATAACAGCTGAATTTTTATTTTACAGATATTATTTGTAATTTTACAGCGTTTTGAGTACAAGTTAAAATTAAAGAAAATGATCATCAAAAAATCAGTTATTTTCTGTAAAATTAGGATTTTTTTTTTTATTATTTTAGAAAAACTTAACATTTATAATTACATCCAAGTGAAGTTTTTACTTTGAAATAAACTAATTAAATAGATGTAATTAATTTCTCTCAAATTATTTTTTTGATTTGGCTGAAACTATACATTTTTACTTGATGTTAATCAAAATTTTGCTTAATTTTGGAAAAACTAATATTTTCAGTTTCAATAAAATAAATTGAATTTTTACTTTGAAAAAAAACTAATAAAATTGATGTAATTTTGTTACAAGTTATTAGATTAGGTTTTTTCAAGTTGAATTATTACTCAGAACAAACTATCAATTTTAATTATAACAAAGTCAATATATTTAGGTCAATATTATAATGCGTCAATAAAAAAGCCAAAAATTCGAGATGACAATTTTAACCAGTTCATATTTCTTAAACTTAATCTTAAACACCCCGACGTCTGCAAAGTAGTTCCCGGTTCTTTGACGTAATGTTAATTTCCTCAAAAACAGAAATGTTGTCACCAAGAAAAACACATTCGAGCTCTTAATTGTTTAATTGGGTTTTCTCGCAGACTCGCACATGGAGATGGTCCTTTGCTTGCGAAGCGAGGTAATGGCGGACAGCAGAAATCTTCAACGACTGAGAAGACGTAATGACGTCACATGATCACATGACACCCCAAAACTTTGGTTTAACCTTAAACTACCATTCAAGTAAAAGTAATGTTTTAAAGTTTGTCTAGAGGGCGTAACACTTACTTTGAGGCAAAGTGAAAACAGAAGGTATAAACTGAACATCACAATTTTCCATTGGACCAATGTAAATATATATTTTGAATGAATTGCACTGATGTTTCACTTTTTTCAGTGTGGTTTCAAGAAATGTGTTTTAGCAATTCAGAAAGAAACTGTATTTGAGCATTGCTTGTTGTTTTTGGCTGATTTCTTGGTTCTCTCTTCACTCCTCTGTCTTAAAGTAATTCACATTGAGATCATTTATTTACATTTATCAGTCCATAGATGCTGAGAAGTTTTGCTTATATTTCCTGTAATGAGTCACTGTTTTCAAATAGTAATACAGTATTGTCATGTTTTCATGGCCCAATATAACAGATAAAACTACATTTACAGTTTGAATAATTCTGTGTTTCAGGGGTTTCTAGTGATGGTTGGAGTGTGAGTTACAGTCCTTCACACATCTGTGCACTAAAGGACTCAACAGTGATAATGAGATGCACTTATAAATACCCTACTGGATATCAGATCGAGAAAGTGTTCTGGACAAAAGGCCCAATAATAAGGGGTGTTGAGCTTCTAGATCTGTCCGAGGATCCTGAATACAGTCAGATGCTTCAGTATCTGGGAGATAAACAGCAGAACTGCAACATCAGACTGAGTCATGTGACACTGAAGGATTCACACATGTACTATTTCAGATTCATCACTGATAAACCTGATGGAAAATATACTGGTGATCCAGGAGTGACTCTTACTGTCACAGGTGACTTTGATGAGGTTTATCTCTTCTTCTGTGCATTATGTTGAATAATAATCAGTGTATGACAGCAGCACTAGATATAATGTGTGTGTTCACAGCAAAAACTCCAGTGTTAAATGAACTCTCCTCTGAGTTTATATGGCTCCAGACTCAAGAGTGTAAAGTGTTAAAATATGAGTGTTAAATTAACACTCAAGAGTGTTAAAGTTAATGAGATAATTACGTGATTAATTGAGGGATGATTGAGCATTATTGAAGACACCTGATGTTAATAAGCAGAATCACTGAAGGAGAAAATCACAAATTGTACATCACCATTATGGAGATCAGTGTGTGCTTTAGTTGGGCTCTTGACCCTTATATTTTTAACATTAGATTTTGTTTGGCTGTTGTTATTTAGTTGTAACAGCCAGATGAACAAAGGAAAAAAGTGATTTGACATTGTTGATTATGTTATGATGTAATCATCATATGAACTTGATCACTGAACTCATTAAGAATCTTGTGACATAGATACATATTGTTAATTACAACATCATTGATTATACGTCAAAGATCTAGAATTTTCTATATAATACAAAGGATTTCTTAAAAGTTGTTTTCAAAAATAAAAAAGTCTTTATTTTAGGCACACACAGACATCAAGATTCAATCTATGCATCTCAACAATGGTGACAAGCAGAATATTCAATTAGGAAAAGTAAATTATATAGACAATTCAGATCATAATTTATTCATACCGCAATGCATGATGGGAGCCATTAATGAGTTGTGATTGGTGGCAGCCACTGCAACATGCTTTATTATTGTCACCATTGTTGAGATTCACAGTCTGATTATTGATGTCTGTGTTTCTAAATAAAATAATATATTTTTTTTTGTTGTTTTTTAGATATTTTTGATTATATTAAAAGCGCTGAAAGTCCTATGCTGTAGAATCACAGAGCAGTTGTAATTAACAAATTAAACTATCTCAGTAAGTTTAGATTTTCAAATCACAACATGATTATGTCAAAACATAACCAACACCATCCAATCACTTTTTGTCTTTGTTCATCTGGCTGCTATAACTCAATAACAGCAGACAAACAAAATATCAAGAAAAAAAATAAAAGGGTCAAGAACCCATCTAAAGCAAACACTGATCTATATAATGGTGACGTACAATTTGTGATTTTCTCCTTCAGTGATTCTGCTTGTTAACATCAGGTGTCTTCAATAATGCTCAATCATCCCTCAATTAATCACGTAATTATCTCATTAACTTTAACACTCTTGAGTGTTAATTTAACACTCATATTTTAACACTTTACACTCTTGAGTCTGGAGCCATATAAACTCCCAGGAGAGTTAATTTAACACTGGAGTTTTTGCTGTGTTGTGTTCAGATCTTCAGGTGGAGTCTCCTGAGAGAGTGACAGAGGGAGATTCAGTCAGTCTGACATGTAAAAGCAGCTGTGCTCTGACTGACAGAGCAACATTCATCTGGTACAGAAACTCACAGCCATTAACTGAGAGAAGAGACAGAAACAATGAACTCCTGCTGCAGTCAGTCAGAAGAGAGGATTCAGGCAGATATAGCTGTGCTGTAGTCGGACACACTCACATCTCTCCTGCTGTTCAGATCAATGTCATGTGTGAGTGCAGATTCACTTTTTCTCTTTAACCCTCATGCACTGTTCGATTTCTGGTTACAGCCTGTGTGGTCCGGGTCAAATTAAACCTAATTGTATTCAATTCCACAAAAATCACACTATGAAAAAAAAACCTTACAATCAGGTACAAATAATTAACTTTTAATATCAATACTTTCCACACATTACAAAGAATAAATATCTGAATTTATGATTTATAAAAATGTTTTAACCACTATTTTTAAGACTGCCCCTCCCCGACACCCGTGGGACACTTGCCATTATACATTTATAACAATAATATTCTAAACCTAAAGTAATCTTGACAAACTATATAGCATTTGAAAGCGTTCAGACTGTAGTTAGGATCACTTAATCATATATGGAAATCGAAGAGTCCTTATATATGGTCACCAGAGGAGTCTGGATGCTGTCTAGTGGAAAAGTTTGGTACTGCGCGCAAAAAAATCGTACTGAAATTCTTCTCCTTTTTTTTATCAACCAGTTTTTCAGATATTTAGCTTTCATTTTCTTAAAGTTTAAGTTGAAAATGTTTTGTAAAATATATATTTTATATGAATATAAAAATATATATTTTACATTTTCATAAACTTAAATGTCTATGACATTTTTGTAAACTTTTAAAAATATATAATTCTACAATAATCTGTGAAGTGTTCCGTTTAAAAAGATACCAAACTTAAGTCTGTGCTCTGAAGTATTTAAGATATTTAACAAGATTTTTAAAGGGCGCCTATTATGCAAAGTTCACTTTTACATGGTGTTTGAACATAAATGTGTCGGCAGTGTGTGTACACAACCACCCTATAATGATAAAAATCCACCCATTCCTCTTTTTTAATCCCCATAAATCATAAGCAGTGTCTCAGAACAAGCTGTATGCACTGCCTTCTCACACACACCTGCCAAACTGTGGAGCCAGGGAAGTGTTGCTCCGCACACTCAGACTCCGGGTTGGGTCCCTGTCCTCCACCTCGCCGCCCCCCCACGGGTACGTATGTGGTCCCATTGGTCCTGCTGGTTCAGTCGCTGGGATCCTGGCAAGCGCTTCCAAGCCCGTCACGCTGGCTTATTTGGGACGTTCAAATTTGGCTATTCGATCGGGCCCTTCACAAGCTTCTGAAGCTTTCTTCACACAGAAAAAAGCTTCTGATTAAAATGCGAACACAGAAACACCTTTTCGAATGTGTTCGCCCCTAAGATTGTTCGTAGACCTGAAGGACAATTCTCCCTCTACACAGAAAGCTTTGCGTTTGAGGGACGGACAAACCAGTACAAAGTCCTCCCCTTCGGACTGTCCGTTATCCCGTGTCTTTACGAAGGTCGCAGGGGCCGCTCTTTCCCTGTTACGGGAGGAGGGTGTTCGCATCCTCAACTATCTCAACGACTGGCTCATCTTGCCCCACTCGCGAGATCACTTGTGTGAACACAGGGAGCTGGTGCTCAGACACCTCAGCCATCTGGGGCTTCAGGTCGATTGGGAAAGAGCAAACTCGACTCCAGTGATATATCAATTGCCTCAAGTTGCTAGCAGTATTCCTTGCTCTCCGCCGGTTTCTGCTGTTGCTGCAAGACAAGCATATACTGTTCTGAACGGACAACACATCGATACACGTACATAAACCATCAAGGAGATCCACACTCCCATCGCATGTCACAACTCGCCCACTATCTCCTCCTCTGGAGTCAGAAGTGACTCTGGTCAGTGGTCAGTCCCTGTGCTAGACTAGGTGCCCGTATGTTGTGATCCTATATGTGTATTCTTCCACGGTACGGCCTCTCTGACGGTGAGCCCGTGTCTTTCCCTTGGCAGAGCCACTCTGCTGTGCCTGTAGGTGTTGCAGCAGTGATCGACTTCTCTGTGTAAAGCCCAAGCGGCAACATACTAATCTGAAAAATGAAGCCTACCCGGAAGTGCGAAAAACTGCGATACATCAAAAATCCGCTAGGGGCAGGTCCCAAAAGGGAGCAAAATGTCAATAGACCTCATGTTAAAATGTCCGTTTTCACAGCATAAATTCATGTTTTTACAGGTTGGTCCCATGGACTTTTATTGTATTTTTCGATAGGTTCCGAGTGCCTGACAACTGTGAGGGGGGTGAATTTTTTTCTAACTCGTTACAGTTTAGATCGTATTTAGATATAAAATGTATGACAAATAAGGACGTGGTTAACTTTGATTGACAGCGTGATTGACAGCTGATAACGGGCTGCGCCGAGTGGAATTCCTGAAATTTGACGTCTCGGCCATGATCTGACACAACACATCATACCACCTCTGTATCCTGTCTGAAAAGATTTTCCGAGATGGTGGCGCCTCCCATACCCCCATAAACGGCCTCAAAACCGTTCTTCAGAAAGTCTATGGGTGACGTCACAGACGCTTTGTCCATATTTTTTACAGTCTATGGTAAAGCCCTGTCCTTCTTCCACCCCAAGGGTGCGGGCGATCAGGCGGTTGTGGCTTTTTTCTTAGGGATACCAATTCATCAGTCACTGACGTAACACGTAGTGATGACTGAATGGGAACATCTAGGTTACTAATGTAACCTGATTTACTAATGTAACCTAAAAGGAGAAGTTATCTCCCGTTGCCACAATCCCTGTGTTCACCGCTGAGCAACCGAGCACCACTACAGGAGAACTGAGAAACGGGGAAAGGAAACGAGGATGCACAAATAAGAAATGAGACGCAGCCTATTTGTATATTGGAATATTCTTGATCACTGGAGCGTCACTTCAAAGCATCAACACCTGCACTCAAGGATCTGCCCTTATGTTGTTAAAGTTTGGTTATTAAAGAAATTCATAAATAATAAAGATAAAGCAAGATGCGAGGAAAAGAAACGAGGATGCACAAATTAGAAATGAGAAGCACCGTAAGTTTCTTCATGTTCGCATGTGTGGAAGTATTGCCCCGCTCACCCCTAGTGGTCTTTAGGCTTCTCCATGTGGTCCTGTTTGGTATCGTACGTTGACTTGTAATTATGTATAAAAAAAAAAAATCTCTAAACAAATGTAACATAAATTTTTTCCTCTCGGTATTTGCGGTTGCACGATATACATTCATCATATATTAGGACAAGTAAAAAAATTAAAACATCTTGCATAAAATGTTTTTGTGAGAATCTTCCTCAAACTTAATCCAGAACTTGGTAAAACATTTGTCTGTATTTCAAATGTGTCAAGCCTCTCCAATTCCAGTCTTAAAAGTTTTTCCTTCTGTTAACTTTTTTTCTTTAACTTTCACTGTTGACCATTAAACAGTGAAAAATTAAACTGGGATGTTTGTTGAAATTGTCCAATAATAACCAACTGAAGCTCTTCCTAGAACATTTTCCACCAGCCGCCACTGATAAATACTTTTACCTGACATCTGTAGATCCTCCAGTGAAACCTGTGATCTCCATCAGTCCATCTGGTGTAATAGTGGAGGGAGATTCAGTGACTCTGAACTGCATCAGTGACTCAAACCCTCCTGCAGAAATCAGCTGGTTTAAAGGAAAAGGGAGATTTTGCAATCTGGTGAAACCTACAGCATCACTAATATTAAGTCTGAGTCCAGAGGAGACTATCATTGCTCTGCTAGAAATAAACATGGATCTCAGACTTCTGCTGCTGTGAATGTGAATATCATGTGTAAGTCTGCCTTTATTTGTAATCAGTTCTGGAACATTATTTGGGCAGTAATTTCTCACTGCATGTCATTTTACACTTTTTGACATTATAGATCCTCCCAGGAACGTCTCAGTGTTCATCAGTCCATCTGGTGTAATAGTGGAGGGAGATTCAGTGACTCTGAACTGCATCAGTGACTCAAACCCTCCTGCAGAAATCAGCTGGTTTAAAGGAGGAACGATTGTAGGATCTGGAAGAATCTACAGCATCTCAAAGATCAGCTCTGATGACAGTGGAGAATACAAGTGCAAGTCCAACAATAAACATGGAGAGAAATACTCTGATAATGTGACTTTAAACATCATGTGTGAGTTAATGATGGTTCAGTAACTGTGAGATTAAATCTTTGAAACATCTGAGATGTCAAGTTTAATGATTGTTAATGATATCAATATTTCTGTTTTAGACCCACCCAGGAACGTCTCAGTGTTGATGCGTGGATATGGTGTAATAGTGGAGGGAGATTCAGTGACTCTGAACTGCATCAGTGACTCAAACCTTCCTGCAGAAATCACCTGGTTTAAAGGAGGAACGATTGTAGGATCTGGAAGAATCTACAACATCTCAAAGATCAGCTCTGATGACAGTGGAGAATACAAGTGCAAGTCCATCAATAAACATGGAGAGAAATACTCTGATACTGTGACTTTAAACGTCATGTGTGAGTTTTATGAATTTATTTTAATGTTTCATACTTTCTACTTGAATCCAATCACAAATCCTCCAATAAATCCTGTGATTGAATCAGTCCATCAGGTGAAATAATGGAGGGTGATTCATAATTCTGTTTTTCTCTGTTTTAGATCCTCGCAGGAACGTCGCATGTGTTGATAAATGGATCTGGTGTAATAGTGGAGGGAGATTCAGTGACTCTGAACTGCATCAGTCACTCAAACCCTCCTGCAGAAATCAACTGGTTTAAAGAAAGAAGGAAGATTTTGCAATCTGGTGAAACCTAAAGCATCACTAATGTTAAGTCTGAGTCCAGCGGAGACTATCATTGCTCTGCTAGAAATAAACATGGATCTCAGACTTCTGCTGCTGTGAATGTGAATATCATGTGTAAGTCTGCATTTATTTTGTTTTGTGAATTGTCATTTTTATCTTTAGACTCTCCCAGGAACGTCTCAGTGTTGATAAATGGATCTGGTGTAATAGTGGAGGGAGATTCAGTGACTCTGAAGTGCATCAGTGACTCAGACCCTCCTGCTCTGAACTTCAGCTGGTTTAAGGAGAATGAAACCTCAGCTGTTGGATCTGGACAGAGTTTCAGTGCACTACAGAGTGGACGCTTCTACTGTCAGGCTCACAATCAACATGGATCTCAGAGATCAGACGCTGTAACTGTCACAGGTGAAGCTTTTATTAACACACTCCTGTATCTTCACATCATTCATCAGCAGTGTTTGGAATAACACCGTTTAAAAGAACGGCGTTAGGTAACAACGTTATTTTTTCAGTAACAGGGTAATCTATCTAATTACTTTTCCCGTCGTTACAACGCCGTTAACGTTACTGGACGTTGAATGCGGTGCGTTACCACGGGCATCAGTTTGGTTTGAAATGTGCTGGGGACAGAGACGCATTCGGAAGTGCATTTTCAGAAGTGCTGGGTACAAACTTGTCAAACTGTGCACCTTCTCTGCTCAACCCGTAAATAAATCCATCGATCTGCAAAATTTGTTTGAGTTCTTAAATGGTCTGGTGGTAGATCTTTTGCCAAGCGTGTCAGAGGTTGCGAGTTCTAATCCTTCATACCGCACTCGTTTCTCTCATCAAAACTGAATATGTTCATCAGTGGTTATATCAAGCAGGGACACGTTTGTGTGGATTTTATTTTGTGATTTCACGGGAATGAATAGTCTCCACAACGGCGATAGATTGAAGAGCGTGTCCGAGTGAAGACTGCGCGAGCCGCAAGAGAACACTGTTTCCATGACACTGATCGCCGCGGCAACGAGCGCTCAGCTTGAGTTAGAAAACTACACATTTTAGCGCTAGATCTCTTATTTAATAGCGAATTAAATGGCAGCGCATGGCGTTGTTAGAGTTTGATTTATTTAATTTGCTACAGTTACTGCAAACACACTTTATATTAACTGTTTACTTTTGAAGAAAATACTTGAAGTACAGAATGTCTACCAGACCAGTTGACTGACATTGGGAGTTTGATTTATTTAATTAAGAATAAGACTACAGAGTTAACACCTTTTTTTGTTTAAAAGTTTACTTTTGTTGTGAACAAAACACTTGGAAGTACAGGTTGTTTACTTGACCAGTTGTCTCAGGTTGAGAGAGTTTGATTTAATTTGCTAGAGTTAAATGCACTTTATATGGTGTAGCCCAGGGGTTCTCAACCTTTTGCAAGCTGGGCCCCCCCCAAAGCTGGTTCATTGCAGTTGGGGCCCCCCCTCCTCCCACCCCGACTTCACCACCTTAGATAGATAGATAGATTACATGCTTTATTGTTGTTATTATTATTATTATTATTATTATTATTATCATCATCAGTAGGCCTATTATCATTACTATGCTATTGTTATAATTGGCAGTAGCACCAGACTTCTAATGTGAGCTTGCATGCATTATTATTATTATTAATATTATTATTATGAGTAGTAGTAGGCCTATTATCATTACTAGGCTATTGCTATACAATTATATGAGGTTACATGATTTATTGTTGTTGTTGTTATTGTTATTATTATTATTATTATTCATCAGTAGGCCTATTATCATAACTAGGCTATTGCTATAATTGGGAATTAGCACCAGACCTCTGATATGAATTTATGCTTTATTATTGTTATTATTACTAGGCCTAATAGTAGGCATATCATCTGCATTTTTTACAGAAGCTTGCAGGTAGGCGATGTTAAAGGAGAACTCCGGGCAATTTTTAAGTTAATCTTGATCGTTATACCTTTGTTTGTGAGTAATGTTGCACACTGTTTACTTTTTTCCGGCTACAACTGAGTTCCCACGGGACTTCAGCGCGAGACTACAGCTAGCCGTCTAAAACACTATTTAGGTGAATTTAAACAATGGCTAAGTTGCTAAACGCATCTTGTTCACATGTAAGGGCCCTGTTCATGTTGGACAGACATTTTAATTGCATTTTGTGTCTGTTATGAGGCACAAAGACACTCTTTATGTATATGCCCCCATAACTGCCGTTTTAGCTGAGTGGGAGCTCTGAGCATTTGCGGGAACAGCTCCGTGTTGCAAGCACCAATCCGGTTCGTTTTTTTTTTTCTATAGACATTACTCACAAAGGTATAACGATCAAGATTAACTTAAAAAGGAGTTCTCCTTTAATGTGAGACCTGAGCCTGCTTTGCCTTGCAAAGATCCTCAATTCTTGGCGCAATGTCCTCAAATCATCCTCGATTTGTGCACGATTGCGGTATTTCGTTTTGAGTGAAGTCATTTTTGAGAATCCTGCCTCACACAAATATGTTGACACGAAAGGGAGGAGAATCTTCAAGGTGACGTCACAGAGTTGAGGGTATTCCTGCATCAATGCTGCCCAGAATGACGAAAGAGGGCAGGAGATAAAGAGTTGCTTCAGCCAGTGGTGGCTGGTGATAATTATTTTTTGGGGGGCGGGGCGAAAATAAATACAAATAAATTTCAGATAGCTGTTTGAGGTCTCTTACCCCCATTATTGTCCACAAAACTTCAGTGCCGACACGTTTCTCATAACAAGCGCGGGTGAAGCTCGTCCTCTGTCACTGGCTGCTGCCGGATTTGTAAATCGGGTTGGTCCGGTCCGAGATCCTTTATCCTTTTTTTTTTCTTCCAGTGAACGCCTTGTGTAAGAGTTTTTTTGTAAATCAATGACAGAATTTGGTTTAACTGCTGCCATTATCTCTACGAAAGTGATCAGCCTAGCAAGGTTTTGGCGGAGTCGCCTGCACACTCGCAGTAGTGGCCAAGAGCGTAAAGTTGAATGACAGGTGACGAGAACCAATCAGATTGGATAAAATAACATATATCAAATTCGGATTTGCCAGGGACGCAGCGACCTGCGCCCGGAGGAGGATCTTTAAGAAACCAATTAGAGACCAGCTTCAGGTCACATGCTGCTGAAAATGTAAGGACTCAGATAGACATCCATTTGACTGGCGTCCCTCGCCCATGAAACCGCATGAAACTTTGAAAAACATAGAAAATAGTTAACCCATCAAAGCCAGTTTTTATTAAATGCTGAGGCTCTTACTACCAGCCTGCACATCGTATGAGTAAACTATTTTATTTTTTATTTTCATTTCATTTTTATATAATTTTTGTATACATGTATATTTCTGGAATGTTGATGGGGCGGCGCTCGGGATCGTTACGTCACGTCGCGATGCATTGTGGGAATCACGGTACGGAAGTAGATGTTCTGTATTAGACATTCTCTGATAGAAGGAAGCTGAGCCGCCACTGGCTTCAGCCTACTGTCACTCTTCAGCTCAATAAGCTGTTCCTGCATATCAATTGACAGCTCGTTTGCTGTGCACACAAATGGATCTCGAACCTTGTTTGTGTGTTTTACATGCGTAATTTGCGGGTGGGACATGTCCCCACTACTTTTTGCCAGGGTCGATTGTGTCCCCACCACTTTTGAAACATCTCGCAGCACGGATGTATACCAATACAATTAAATAAAACATCTCCAGTTAACTCTAGTAGAGCATTCATTTCGTTTGTTTGTTAAATAAGAGGCGATCTGAAATGTGCTGTTTTTGAAATCAAGTGACCAAAGTGCTCGTTGCCGCTGCTATCAGTGGCGCGGATACAGTCTTCACACGGACGCGCGCTTCAATCCGTTGCGGAGAGACTGTATTCGTTACGGTGAAATCACAAAACATAATGCACAAAAAAAACGTGTCCCTGCTTGATATACAACCACTAATAAACAATCGGTTTTGATGAGAAAAAAAAAAACTATACTACTTAGTGCGGATTAGAACCCAGAACCTCTTGACATGCTTGGCAAAAGTTCTGCCACTGGACCATTAAAGTACATCAAGATTCTCGTCACTAACTACATAGATCTCATTAAACGACAAATTAAACACAATGTAAAATTGTATACTTTTCTTTTTTTTTTCCCAGATTTTTTTTTTCTCCCTCCCATCCTGTAGCCTACTCGTGCCCCCCGGGCCCCACCGGTTGAGAACCACTGGTGTAGCCTAACTGTTTACTTATCTTACAAAGATAATACTTGAAGTGCAGGATAAACCTCTTGCTGTCTGTCGACGTGAAATAAATATCGAAAGTTATGTACAAACACCTGTCTGTTCTACTCATTTCAACTGACTTGTGAAAACTGCTAAAAAAAATCCAAATTCTTTGACATATAGCAACTTTTTTTTTACAGTAACGCAAATAGTTACTTTCCCTGGTAACAAGTTACTTTTATTATAGAGTAAGGCAAGGCAAGTTTATTTATATAGCACATTTCATACACAATGGTAATTCAAAGTGCTGTAGAGTAGATTAAAATAATCAAAATAAATCAGAATAATTAAAACAGTTTAGAATAAAAAAATAAAATAAAGTACAAATAGTCACAATGGTAATTCAAAGTGCTGTACATAGAGTAGATTAAAATAATCAAAAGAAATCAGAATAATTAAAACAGTTTAGAATAAAAAATAAAATAAAATACAGCACGAACAGTCGGACGAACAGTGGTACAGTGCTCATTCAGTAAATGCACAGCTAAACAGAAGTGTTTTGAGTCTGGATTTGAATGTGACAACTGTAGGAGCACTTCTGATCTCTTCAGCTGCGGCTGGCATAATAGCTAAAAGCAGACTCGCCATGCTTAGAGTGAACCCTTGGTATTTCTAGCTGATGTGATCCTAATGATCTGAGTGATCTGTTAGGTTTATATTCAGTGAGCATATCTGCAATGTATTGAGGTCCTAGGCCATTGAATGATTTATATACCAGTAATAATACTTTAAAATCAATCCTATATGTAACTGGCAGCCAGTGTAAAGACCTGAGGACTGGTGTGATATGTTCATATGTTCTGGTTCTGCTCAGAATATAGTAATTCAGTTACTAACTCAGTTACTTTTTGGAACAAGTAGTGAGTAACTATAACTAATTACTGTTTTAAAGTAACGTTCCCAACACTGTTCGTCAGTATATTTTGTCTGATCTAGTCCTGTTAAAAATTGGTGCGTTTTTATCTGTATTTCAGCAGTCAGATGTTCCTCGTCTGTAACTGTCGGTGTTGCTGCTGGTGTTGCTGGTGTTGTTGGTGTTTTACTCGGTGGAGCATCAGGTGCTTTTATTATGTACATTTGGTAAGAAGTTCATTTAAAAAAAAATCTACTTCTCTATGTATGAAGAATTACTATATTACATTTAGGTTAAGTGTTACATTTAAAGCAGTAGTGCGCAAGTTTTGCCTCTTTGTCTCTGTTTGAAACCTGAAACTGCAGTTATTTGTGGAGTGATCTTCTGTACGTGGGTTGTGCATCGGCACGGCTCTTCAGCGCGAGTGAATCTAATGTTTTGAGGTGTGTGGGGGTTTTCTGTCAATGCACCAGTGTGGATCTTCACTGTACATCAGGATTACAATTACTACTAATAGAACAAACAATACAGATCAGAACATGTGATAGGTCGATAGATAGATAGATAGATAGATAGATAGATAGATAGATAGATAGATAGATAGATAGATAGATAACAGAATAAATGTCAGAATTAAACTAAAGCAAGAGGGAAATAATATAAATTATGCACCATTTAATGGATGAAGGAATGAACAATTCGAAAGAAAGAAAGATTGAACATTAGAACATTTAAATTGAATGGTGTACTGAGCAAATAGAAAAAAGATAGAACAAAGACAGGATGAACAACTGAGTGAAAGAACAAATGATTGAGAGACTGAGCAAACAATAGACAGAATGAACAAATAGTGGACTGGGTGAATGATTGACAGAATAAACATGAGAATGACTGAATGAACAACAAACTACATACAGAAAAACCAACAGACAGAATACAAAATAAAAAGAATCAACCACAGAAGACAGACGGCAGAAGTCCTCAAAGACAGCGGCAAATTCATAGTAAATGAATTGCACAAACTCTGCGAGCTCGTTTTTAAGCACTGCTGCGCACCAAAACAATGGACGTCGAGCTTGATCATCCCACTGCCCAAGAAGGACAACTACAGCTGATGAACAGCTTCAGAGGAACCAGCTTGACGTCCATCGCAGCAAAAACATACAATCGCATTCTCCTCAAGCGCATCCAGAATACAAACGACAAGCTGCTCAGAAGCAAAGCGAGAAAAAAAACACAACAAAAAGGAAATCCATAACTGTATATCCATAACTGAAAGGATGAAGCGAAAAAGTGTGCTACTGTTACCTAATTACTCAATCAACCACTAAAATGTCTTCCCTGTACAGCAGAAAAAAGCAATCTCTGCATCCGCTTTCAACCCTTTTAAATCACAGAGTACCCGCCACCTTTCAAAAGCCCTGCCGATGTTTATTCTTGTTTTTGCACGGGCCCGGTCACTTTCCCTCTTTAGCTGTAATCTCTCCACGGTCTGAAGTCTTTTACTTTTGACTTCTGGTGATTCCCCAGTTGTCAACAATGATGCCGCCATCAAAATGACAAGTTTACTTCCAGTCCAGCCGCTGTAAGAAGAGGCGAACACTCCTCCTGCAGCATCCACACACACGGTATAACCTACTAGCCAGGACTCCTTCTTTATGTATACGGACGTGAGGTAATGACACAAAGATGAACAGGAGCAAACTCACTTTTCCCACGAAAACCGACCCGACCAATCAGATTATAAAACATTATTACAAGTTTACCGTTGTGAATCAGGCTAAGGTAAGGAAATAGTTTTGAACCCTGATTGGTTATGTACTTGCTCAATTAAAGATTTTGGATCATTTTTAACCAAAAGTTACAGATTGCAGCTTTAAGTAATATATATGCATATATATGCACACACACACACAAACATATTTAAATGCGTTTATTCATCTTTCTTCTGACAGTCTTACTAAAAGGATGAACAGAAGATCTGCTATGAAGGAGGTGAGATGATCTCAATTATTCACAGTGTTTTCCTGCATGCAGAGATGTTTCCTACAGCCGCTATGAGCCGTACAGAGATATTAAGAGTATAAGACACACGAGTCTCGTGTCCAAACACCTGATTCTTCAGTTCTAGATCCAGTAAAACTGATGTCCATCAAGATCCTCTAAACATCACAGTCAGCGTTTAAAACATGAACTCACAATGTTTGTGTCCTTCTGCCTCTCCTGTAGATCTCTGATCCCAATGAAGACACATATACAGCTCTTGATCTCAAGTCCACGACCTCTGACCTTTACGACACACTCACAGTAAGTGAGACGTCAAAGTCAGATACTCCATCACAGATGATCACATGACCGATCTCACGCTCTCTTTCACACAGACCGTTGATCGCAGACCTCATGAAGACTCCTGAAGACTCTTGATCCTCAGAGCTTTTCTAAACATGAGAATCCATCAGTAAGTGTCAGAACCTGCAGCTCTTCTCAATATAATTAATAAAACTCTCTTCAGTATAGTGTGATTGTTTTATCTATATTGTGAAAGGTTTTATAATGTTGTTGATGAACTTCAGTCAGACTTTCTTCATCTTTTTGTTTGTTCAGATCATCAGTAATGAGTCACAAGAGATTTATTTCTGCATAGTTTAAGAAACATGATGTAACAGTGGAATTAAATGAAAGTTAAACGCTGGTGATTTTGTCATGTGTAAATATATAATGTTGAAATTAAGTCAGCAGAGCAAAACACCTAGTGATGTTCAGTTGTGGCAAACAAGCTATGCTTTCTCAAATGTTCCTGCTTTTAAATCATAATTGATTATTTTATTCTGATATACTGAACAAAATCATAATTGTGCGCATTCACAATGGAAAATATATAGTTTCTTTTTTGTTTTTTTTGCTCTCAAAGTGCTCAATATTATGAGATTCTGTCTTTTGTGTTCCTGTAACTCTCCCTTTAAATGTTCAGTTTTATTTGTGATCATTTGCTTGTACAAACTTTATGAGCACATCGATACTGAAGTATTAATATATCGATTCTCACAAGCTACTTATTTGGTATTGATTGCATTAAAAAATATCAGTATTACAATTTTATTAATTTCAAAACATGAGTTTCTGCATCACAATACTTTTTCATGTTTGTTTCAAAACAGTCCTGACATTTAGCTGGACAGTTTGTGGATATGATTTTCCTATAAGTGTAATGTAATTTCTTTTCTAAAAATTATTTTGAAAAGTCACATACCCATTTAAAAAATAACTGGTTTCGACATTGGCACTGCTAAAACTGTAACAACAAGTATTGGTATCGTATCAAAATAAAAAAGTTTATGTTTTTGGACCATGAGTGTCCTTAATAAAGCTTTGATGATGATGATGATAATGATGATCTTTCTCTCAGTGAGAGTTTCAGACAATATTATTCTCTAGTGATTGAAGATGAAAAGTAAAGTAAATGCTTTAACTAAAAAGTAATCACGTGAGTGACCGGTTGAAGTTACCTCGGATGTCGTTGTCAGCAAGAAGATCAAATATACGTTTTAACACAAGTTGAGTGCCTCTCTCTAAAACATTCCAGTAAACAGACATGTATTTATATAACTAAATCTCATAAGCCTGAAGAAATCATTAAAATAATTTAATATGTTGAAGGATAAAAATTGATTAATACCCTTTATAATCGCTCATTAGTAGGGCTGGGTTCCCTATCAGTCGGTCACTATGACGTATGTCGTGACCGACCAATAGGAATCTAGCATACTCTCGAGATCAGTTGTGCGAACACAGGGACCTCGTGCTCAGGCACCTCAGCCAGTTGGGTCTTCAGGTCAACTGGGAAAAGAGCAAACTCTCCCCTGTGCAGAGGATCTTTTTTCTCAGTATGGAGTTGGATTCGGTCGCCCAGACAGCGCGCCTCACAGAGCATTTACATTTACATTTATTCATTTAGCAGACGCTTTTATCCAAAGCGACTTACAAATGAGAACAATTGACGCAGTTAAACTAACAGTAGGACAACAATACGTAAGTGCTATAACCCCTCTCAGTTTAACTTTAGTGCAGTTTTTTTTAAATAGTAGAATAGAAGAGAAGAGAAAGTGTTAATATTACTGAATCAAGTGCTGCCGAAAAATATACGTCTTCAGCAGTTTCTTGAAAGTGGCTACTGACTCTTTCAGCACTGACTGAGCAGCGTGCTCAGTCGGTTCTGAACTGCTTAAACACGTTCAAAAGCAGGACGGCAGTCCCACTGAAATTCTTTCAGAGGCTCCCGGGGCATATGGCAGCGGCAGCAGCGGTAACCCCGCTCGGCCTGCTTCATATGAGACCACTTCAGCACTGGCTTCACGGCCGAGTCCCGAGATGGGCATGGCCTCACGGCACTCACCGGGTGGCAATCACACCGGCGTGCCGCCAGACCTTCAGCCCGTGGTCAGATCCCTCGTTCCTGCGGGCAGGAGTGCCCTTGGAACAGGTGTCCAGCCATGCTGTGGTATTCACAGATGCATTGCACTACATTGGCACATCAATTGCCTTGAGTTGCTAGCAGTACATCTCGCTCTGAGCCGCTTGAAAAGGCCGCTACAGGGCAGGGACGTGCTGGTCCGTATGGAGATCACTGCGACCGTTGCGTACATCAACCCACAAGGTGGTCTACGCTCCTGTCGCATGTCGCAACTCGCCCATCATCTCCTCCTCTGGAGTTAGAAGCATCTGAGGTCGCTTCGAGCCATGTATGTGTCACAGGTCGGGGCGGGCCAAATCAGACTGCACCCACCCCTGGGACCCGTACCACCCTTGGTGAGTCGGACAGAGGGTCTGTACTCTCTCCTTTTATCCTCCCCTAATGGCAACGTGTCCCAATCGCGGGGCTTCAATTCCCTTATGCACAGCTGCTGGTGATTTTGATTAATCACCCCATTCGCGAGGATTTTTACGCTAGCCCGGAACTAGCCCGGTGTTCCGTTGTTATGGGTCCGGCGGGAGGCAATCTCGGCGAACATTAGTTCCGCCTTGCAAGGAGAAAAAGATGGAATTTCGTCACCCCGTGACATACCCCTCCACCAAACCGTTATAGTCCCTAGAACGTGGTGACTCCGCCCAGTCTCCGTACCGTGCCGGAGGCTGGCCTCGGTTGTCCCGCTGGGATCGTCTTGGGGGCGAGGGGAAATTGGCTTGCTCAGGTTCAATGGCCGGTCCCCTTGGGACCAATGCCCACCCTATCATCGGAGTTTGGTGGGCTCTCTCTTCGGTGGGGATAATGATATCTGCAGACCTTGGGTAGTTGGGGCACGGGCAGATCAGGTTCCGATGCAATACCCGTTCTGGGCCGGCGTCCCCTTCGGGGCGAAGGATGTACACGGGCTGGTCAGGTCGGGGTTGTCGTTGGACCACGTAAGGTCGGGGTTCCCAACGGTCGCTCAACTTCCCCTTTCCCTGGCGCCGACTGTCCTTGACCAGGACCCTTTCTCCCGGCAGCAGGGGGGCCTCACGAGCTGTCCGATCGTATAATCTTTTGTTCTTCTGCGCGGCTCGTTCGATTCGGGCGGAAACCTGTTCATAAGCAAGGTGGAGGCGCTGGTGTTGGTTGCTCACCCATTCCGTTAAGCTGGTCCCTTCCTCTGCGGAGCTGGATCCCAACAGTAAGTCCGTGGGTAACCGTACGTGCCGTCCGAACATCAGGTACGTCGGGGCATATCCAGTAGTGCTATGCACGCTGTTATTATAGGCCTGGACTACGGCCGGGAGACTTGCCATCCAATTACCCTGTTGTCCCACCTCCAGCGTCCCTAACAGACCCAGCAGGGTCTGATTGAATCGTTCGCACCCTCCGTTCCCTTGGTGGGTGGTACGGCGTGGTGTGGGTCTTCTTGCACCCGTATAGCTGACACAGCTCTCTGATGACCCGGGACTCAAAGTTTGGGCCTTGATCCGAGTGAAGGACCTCTGGACATCCAAAGGGCTGGTTGCGGTCTGGTCCCTAGTTGGAATGGCCCATGCATACTTCGTGAAGAGGTCTGTTACCACGAGGATGTTTTGGATGAGGTCGGTGGGCCGACCTAACGTCAGGTTGTCCATCGCCACCATGTGTAGTGGGGCTTTAGCTTGAATAGGGACCAGTGGGGCTCGTACCTCTCTCCGGGTCTTGAAGAGAATGCAACGGGGGCATTGCGAAATGAACATCCTTACTGCCTTCTCCATCCCAGGCCAGTAAAAGTGTCTCCGCACCAATGAGGTCGTCCTCTCCTGCCCTTGATGTCCCAGGTGGTTGTGATAAGCTTGGAGCAAAGCTTGGGATTGATCTCCAGGCACCACTATTTGACATACCTCCTCCCCCAGTGCTGGGTCCTGTAACCTTCGACAGACGACTCCCTCCTTGAGGAAGAGTCTCTCTCGTTGTCCCAGGAGCTGCTTCCTCCAGGGTACCTCCAGGTCTGTGACCAAATAGCCCACATATGGAATGTCCAGACCGTTTGCCCCGCGCAGGGTTAACCAGGGGGCATCTGCGGCCGAATGACCCTGGACCCCGAACAACTCCCGAGACAGGCTTTCGGAGAACAGCGTGACCTGGGACCCGGTATCCAGGAGGCATTGGACTTCGGTTCCATTGACTTGAACCACCACAAGGGGGCAGCGCCCGACTAGACGGTTACTGGCCGCCAATGGAGAGGGGTCGATTAGGGGGTCCCGACCACTTGACCCACAGTGGCCGGAGACTCTAAAAACCCCCCTGCGATCCCCGGCATGCGCGGCATTGCCGGACGTAATGGCCTGGTTCGCCACAGCCATTGCAAATGGGACGACCTTGTTCGTCCCATTGGAAACGGAGACCGGATGGCCGGGATGGGCGTCGCTCCGAGAGTCGACTATCTTCGGAGGATGCTCGCTCTCGTGCCGGTAGCAATGGCCGGTAATGTTCTCGACGTAATTCTTCTAGGAAAGTTTTAGACAGCTCTGTCATCTGATCACGGACATCCCTTCTCAGTTCTTCTCGTAGGGTCTGTTTCCAGTCGGGCGGAGCAGGAGGCAGGGGACTACTGGCAGCATTGGTGGCCATACAATGGGAGGGATCCGAGGTATCTGCCTGATCCTGTTCGAGGGCCAGAGCTTCCTGGCGTAGCTCATCAAACGTCAGAGTAGAATTGCGACGAAGTTGTATTCGTAGACTCTGTCGTATGGGGCCATCTCGCAACCCCAAAAGAAACTGGTCCTTTAGGAGGGCCTCTCCTTCTCCAAGCCCATGGTCCTGCCTCTTCCTCAGCCGAGACAAGTGTTCTCGCAGTTGCAAGGCAAAGGCACGTATGGTTTGCCGAGGTCCCTGCTTGCAATTAAAGAATTGCGTCCGGAGGACAGCTGCAGGAGTTGCATCACCGTACTGCTCCGTTACAAAGTCTAGGATAGCCTGGGCTGTGGCTCGGGTTGCTTCCGGCGCCGCTTGTACTTCTCTCCTGGCTTCGCCTTCGAGTGAATTTAAGATGAACTGGGTCTTCTGTGTGGCGTTTAACCCTCTGGGGTCTAAGGTGTCTGGGACCAGGAGGTGTTTTGACATGCTCTGACATTTGTGCTTTTTTTAGTTGCTTATAAACATATTAATGGCAAAGGTATAATTACACTCTATTTAGCACAAACAGGGCTACCATAATATGTGAGCAACATGTATGTACATGTTTGTATTTTTGAGGGAATATTGTTTATGCATGGTTATTGAAAAAAATAAAAAATAAAGTTTCTGAAATAAGGCCACGAAACACATACTAAATATGTGTCCACAAGACTATTGACTAATGGATGTCGTTGCCTAGAGTTTTTTCTTCAAAATGATGTGAAAATCATCCTGCCTAATCATTCACATAAAACAATACATTGATTTAAATTTTGTAAGACACTTTTTGTTTGGAAAGGCAATATGCGCAAGGGGCGTCAACGATTTCAACACCATCATGCATATTTAGTGGTTCACACCTGAGGAGACAATGGGGCCCGCATACTGAATAATCCATTCATTCAGGTGTGTCACTGAGCCACAAGAAAGAATGCAAGAGCAATATATATGTGTGTGTATATATATATATATTCTACCAAATTGGTTCACAGTTGGAAGCATCTCATTTTTTTTAAATATTTTTCCATGTCTAGTAATTGTGCAGTTAATTCTCATACTGTATTTTCAGTTTTGGAATATGTATCCTCTCCCCAAATTTGTCACTAATAAAACTCAATAAAAATTATTTAAAGAAAAGGCTTATATTTACCTTTTAATAGTTTGTTTACATCTACCTTGTAAATGTATTTTTTTTATTAAAAATGTTACAATTACAACAACAATTCAAGTGCAATCTTTCTTTGTAAAAACTAAAGTATACATTTTATCATACATATTTCAAAGTTAAGGATTCATTACTTTGGATATAGCCTAGGCTACATTGGAACAAATTGTCTTTCATATGTCTGTAACATAGGTCTTTCGTTTATATAAGAAATATAAATGTTAATTTGCAGTTTAATACGTTGCTTATACAAATACATTTTATTTCAACATATTTCAGTCGATTTTTACTCATCTCAGTATAGCAATATGGTTTGCTAAAAGCGGATCATTCATTCACACACAGAAACGCGATTCAAATTTAAACTGTCTTTTTGCGAGTTGTGGTAAACAGCGCATCTCTGCCGTTCATTCATTCACACACAGAAACGCGATTCACTTGAGAATGAAAAAAACTTACTACAGTATTCCTCAGTATTATCCTACAGTATTATCATACATATTTTAAAGTTAAGGATTCATTAGTTTTTATATAGCTTACATTGGAACAAACACTATAATAACATCTTAGTTGATGAGTTTATTTTGACAGAACATAGCCAACTATATATTTAAAATATGAGCAGAAACTGGATGACAAAAGCTTATTTGATATTTTAGAATAAAAACTTTATAATCTATCCAAAACTACCAAATGTTGTCTTTCATATTTCATCTGTAACATAGTAGGCTAAACATAAACAACAGCGCCCATCTGTGCCGTTAATTCATTCACACACAGAAACGTGATTCAAATTTAAACAGTCTTTTTGCATTTACAGACATTAGAACAAAGCACAAGAATAAAAAACTTAGGCTACTCACAATTCTCGGCTAGATCGGTCGCTCCTCACAATGAAAATAAACCAGCACATGTTCTGAGGTAAATGTCCCAGGATTACTGCTCACAGTCACAGCCTCGCAAGAAGAAAAGGTACATAAATCTGATGATTAAATTTGTTGTGTTATCGCGTTTATGAGGGGCGTTGACACGTTTGCATGTGTCGCTTCAGATCATTTGCGTCTGAATAGCGCGCTCTGTCCGTGGGCATGTCACATTGGCAGAATAATGAGCTGAGAGAACGATAATGAGATCGGCTGACACCTCTCTCTTTTTTTATAGATTACATAAACAGAGAATATTTATTTTAGTTTTGAATTAGATATTTTAATAGTACAAACTTAAATGATCATAAAGATATATTGCTCATGCTTGGGTGAACAGTATTCGCTGAGTTTTGTTTATGTTTAGAGACGTGCTCCAGAAAAAAGGTTAACGGAGATGGAGAGACAGAAAGCACACCCTGTTTATTTTCTTTATTTTAGAAAAGCACAATGTTTTATTTTGATCGTAAGTGGGCACATAAAAAAATAGACATTCAACAGTTTATTTTTTTATATTTCTTAAGTGTGTATGACCAAAAATGACAGAGTATTTTAAGTCTATTTTCCTACTATGTGAAAAAAATCGAGCAAAACGCGCCGGCGCGTTTGTCGACCCCAGAGGGTTAACCCTTGGAGGCCCGCCATGTACTCCACTTGAGTTTTCCATGCCGACAAACTGAGTTCTGAACCTGGTCCTCCATACTTTTGGGCCCACGGGGCTCCCATAAAGATGGGCATGACATGTGGGCGACCCACCGGTGCATCTTCGTCTGCTATTGCTCCGCCTCTGCCTCTCAACCCAAGGTGGAATCCTGCCGGCTACGCCAAGTTATGTCACAGGTCGGGGCGGGCCAATTCAGACTGCACCCACCCCTGGGACCCGTACCACCCTTGGGGAGTCGGACAGAGGCCAGGCAAGGAGGACAGACAACGAGACTTCAAGTAAAACGGTATTTTATTGAATATAAAATTGGATAAAGAAATTAAAATGGTGAGTCTTCTGTGCAGGGTCGTTCCGTTCGGCAGACCTGCCGAAGGCCCACTGGGCGCAATGTAAAAGAAGGAAGGGGGGAGGCTGCTACAGGACAATCCAGGTGCGTGTTTCAGGTATGTACTCGTCTTCTTCACGGTGAGAAGCAGACAGAGGACACACGGCTGGGGAGTTTCGCTGCAGCGCAGTCAGGTAAGTGTACAGGCACATAATCCTCTCCTTCCACAAGTGACGGACAGAGCACTCACGGCTGGAGGGCTTCACTGCAAAGCAGGCAGGTGAATATACGGGCACGCAATCCTCTTCTTCACAGGTGACAGACAGAGAACTTACGGCTGAAGAGATTCTCTGCAAAGCAGGCAGGTGAATATACGGGCACTTAATCCTCTTCTTCACAGGGGACAGACAGAGAACTTATGGCTGGAGAGCTTCACTGCAAAGCAGGCATGTGAATATACGGGCACGTAATCCTCTTCTTCACAGGTGACAGACAGAGAACTTATGGCTGGAGAGCTTCTCTGCAAAGCAGACAGGTGAATATACGGGCACGTAATCCTCTTCTTCACAGGTGACAGACAGAGAACTTACGGCTGGAGAGCTTCACTGCAAAGCAGGCAGGTGAATATACGGGCACGTAATCCTCTTCTTCACAGGGGACAGACAGAGAACTTACGGCTGGAGAGCTTCACTGCAAAGCAGGCAGGTGAATATACGGGCACGTAATCCTCTTCTTCACAGCTGACAGACAGAGAATTTACGGCTGGAGAGCTTCACTGCAAAGCAGGCAGGTGAATATACGGACACGTAATCCTTTTCTTCACAGGTGACAGACAGAGAACTTACGGCTGGAGAGCTTCACTGCAAAGCAGGCAGGTGAATATACGGACACGTAATCCTCTTCTTCACAGGTGACAGACAGAGAACTTACGGCTGGAGAGCTTCACTGCAAAGCAGACAAGTGAATATACGGGCACGCAAATCCTCTTCTTCACAGGTGACAGACAGAGAACTAACGCTGGAGAGCTTCACTGCAAAGCAGACAGGTGAATATACGGGCACGTAATCCTCTTCTTTACACGTGACAGACAGAGAACTTACGGCTGGAGGGCTTTGCTGCCAAGCAGACAGGTGAATGTACAGGCACGTAATCCTCTTCTTTACAGGCGGCAGACAGAGAACTTACGGCTGGAGAGCTTCACTGCAAAGCAGACAGGTGAGTACTCAAGCACGTAATCCTCTTCTTCACAGGTGACAGACAGAGAACTTACGGCTGGAGAGCTTCACTGCAAAGCAGTCAGGTGGGTATGCAGGCACATAATCCTCTCGAAGGGCCGGCAGACACAGAGCTTGCGGCGGGGGAGTTTCGCTGTGAACAGACAGGTGAATATACAGGCACATAATCCTCTTCCTTCTATAGATGACAGACAGAGAACTTACGGCTGGAGAGCTTCACTGCAAAGCAGTCAGGTGGGTATGCAGGCACGTAATCCTCTTCTTCACAGGTGACAGACAGAGAACTTACGGCTGGAGGAATTTCACTGCAAAGCAGTCGGTTGAGCATTCACCTACGTGTCCCTTTTTACAATGGGCTGTCAGATAATACACTCAAATGTCTGTGGAGTACAACAGTGTTAGCCTCTTCTTATGTCTTTAGAACGTGATAGAAAACTCAGGTAAGTAATGGACATCCAGCGGGTTTAAGTTCACACTTCACACATCAAAACAGTGCATCACATCACTTCATCTCAGCACTCAGTGGGAAATACACATATAGAGGGCCGTCGCCCATATTCTGACCTGGCATTCACATCAAGGAGTCCCATAGACACGAGAGAGGAGGATGGAGATTGATTGGACTACTCGCAGTCTCTCACAAACGATCTCGCTGTCCAGCGATTCCCTCCTTCCGGTTGAGTCGGCGTGCTCTTTCTCCCAAACTCACAGTGCCGCGCCCGTTTGCCGGCCCCACTTCCTCTTCTCCAACGCTCACGCTTCCTCCGAGATAACAGTCTCCCAAAACAACACTCCTCTCTGGTCTGTACTCTCTCCTTTTATCCTCCACTAATGGCAACGTGTCCCAATCGCGGGGCTTCAATTCCCTTATGCACAGCTGCCGGCGATTTTGATTAATCACCCCATTCGCGAGGATTTTTACGCTAGCCCAGAACTAGCCCGGTGTTCCGTTGTTATGGGTCCGGCGGGAGGCAATCTCGGCGAACATTAGTTCCGCCTTGCAAGGAGAAAAAGATGGAATTTCGTCACCCCGTGACATATGTCCCTGGCGTGCTCAACCGTGTGGCTGACGAGTTATCACAAGCTGTGCTGCCGGGAGAATGGCCGGGAGAATGACTCCACCCCCAGGCGGTTCAGCTGATCTGGAGAGAGTTCGGGGAGGCTCAGGCTTACCTATTTGCCTCCTCACAGAGCTCCCACTGCCAGCTGTTTTACTCCCTGACCGAGTGAACACTCGGCACGGACGCACTGGCACACAGCTGGCCCCGGGGCCTCTGCAAAAATGTGTTTCCCCCAGTGAGCCTACCAGCACGGACACTGTGCAAAATCAGGGAGGACGAGGAGGTCCTGGCCTGGCCTGACGACCTTTCTTAGGGGGGCGAGACGATTAAATCCTCCTCGACCCCCCTCCATACCCTCTTGGGACCTTTCCCTGGTGCTTCGAGCACTTCAGGAGGCTCCCTTTGACCCCATGCAATCAGTAGACTTAAAGCTTCTTTCCATGAAGTCTTTGCTGCTGGTTGCACTGGCCTCTGTCAAAAGGGTAGGGGACCTGCAGGCATTTTCTGTCGACGAATCGTGCCTAGAGTTTGGGCCGGGTGACAACCACATAGTACTAAGACCACGGCCTGGCTATGTGCCCAAGGTTCCTACCACTCCCTTCAGGGACCCGGTAGTGAACCTGCAACCGCTGCCCCTGGAGGAGGCAGACCCAGGCCTGGCTTTGCTCTTGTAACACACTCGAGGAATAACACTGACTCCAGAGCGTGTTGGAATCAAGGTTCTTTACTGTCTCACACTGAAACTGAAATTACAAAACATGAACAGCACATGAGAGGGCATTGCTCACGCAGGCACATGGTAACACATTACAACAAATGTGCATGTGCCTATCATTCACAATTAACTTTAATATTTCCTTTCATCCATTCATGTCTAACTGACACCATAAACTGCACAATATAGACATTAACAACCAAGCACATATCTGTTTTCGTCTTAAAGACAAATATCAAAGACACCTTCTGTTCTCACATATAATTACGGATGATCTGATTAACACTCTATATTGAGCGATTCACCACTGTAACAGCATATTTAACTTATGCCTTACTCTTTTACCTCATACAACAATTTGTGCATGTATTTGACATTATTTCTTACCTAAAATTACAAAACATGAACAGCACATGAGATGGTGTTGCTCACGCAGGCACATGGTAACACATTACAACAAATGCGCATGCGCCTATCATCCACGACCATTAGCTGTTAACGCGTACCTATCAGAACTGTCTATGAGTACAGGTTATATGCATAAATGAATATTTGTTTAACATCTATAACACATTCTATACTGTATATAAACATAGAAACATCTGGGATGAGATTACAATTAAAGATAACAAAATAAAGATTCTTCTAGGTGATACAGAATTACACAGGGGGTCTCATATTATACACAATATTCTCCATCATCCTACACTCTGTCCCGTTCGCGCTCTGCGTATGTACATGGACAGAACTCAAAACGTCAGGACTTCAGACCAGCTATTTGTCTGTTATGGAGGCCAGCAGAAGGGAAAGGCTGTTTCCATGCAGAGGATGGTACACTGGATAGTGGATGCTATCGGCTTGGCTTACAAAGCACAAGGCGTGCCCTGCCCGCTCAGGTTGCATGCACACTCAACGAGAGGCGTTGTATCCTCCTGGGCGCTGGCACGTGGCTCCTCGCTAACAGATATCTGTAGAGCTGCGGGCTGGGCGACACCTAACATGTTTGCTAGATATTATAGCCTACGTGTAGAGCCGGTCTCCTCCCGTGTTCTCACCCTAAACGGGTAGAAGCACAGAGAGGTCCGGCTCTGTCGGCTTGCTGCAGCCTACTTTGCACCCTTATTGCTCCAGAGTAAAAACCTGTTGAAAAAACCTGTTGTGGAGCGTCCAGCACCAGGCCTCTATCCACTGAATCCTTGAGAACCGGATCTGGGCTGGGTTCCATATGTGTGACCCTACAGGGATCCCATATGTGTATATCATATGTGATATTTTCCACGGCTGCTCCTACAGAAGCCTGTGTCTTTCCCTTGGGCTAAGTCACCCACTATTTCATATGTAGTACAGCCTTCGGGATATTCCATATGTATTTCCCACATAACTCCTTGAAGAAAGTGGCTTCCGCAACGTCCTCCTTCCTAAATGAAGGACACGCTTTCCCAGTGTTATCCAATAATCTCACTGTATGGGTTATCAAGGAACAACAGTGACAGGTACACTCTGTGTAAGCCTCCTCCTATCGTCCTTCCAGGCAAGAAGGTGTAGAGGCTTGCACAGGGCGCTGGATGGGGTGCAGCAGCTGTGGCGCTTTGGTAGGGATTCCTATTGGTCGGTCACACCATACGTCATAGTGACCAAATGTAACGTCTCTGTTACATATGGTAACCCTCGTTCCCTGAAGAAGGGAACGGTGACGTATGTCCCATTGCCACATCTGCTGCCGCCCGCTGGGGCGGGCAGCTTTTTCAGGCTTGGCTCCTCAGCAAAAAACTAGAGTGCAATCACACCAGCTGCTCGTTAAATTCCCGCGCTGCGAGGCTGCACAGCTGATGCAAATGATTGCACGCCAATGTGCATTGGCTTGTTTAGTTTCACTCAAAGTAGATTGGCCTCTCTAGTGAGATTCCGAATTGGTCCTTCAGGGAACGAGGGTTACCATATGTAACCGAGACGTTTTTAAAAATGTGGTCGATTCAATATCGATTCTCAAAAGACATAAATCGATTTCCTGTATGTATTTCCGCAAACATTGAACATATTATCTGATTGATGTTATTCTTATTACTCTCAACTAGATGTATGTTCTGGACGTTTCAGCAGCCAGAGGAAAACTAATGTTACAAAGCAAACCATTGTCAATGTTTCTTCATCTTATTTATAATGTTGTTGGTGGACTTCAGTCAGTCTTTCTTCATCTTATTGTTTGTTCAGATCAACAGGAAGAAGCTGCAGTAAGCCACTGATGATTTGACAGGGATCATCAGTGATGAATCACTAAAATAGATTTTTTCTGTATAGTTAAAAAAAACATGATGTAACAGTGGAATTAAATTAAAGTTAAAGGGATAGTTCACCCAAAAATGAAAATTCTGTCAGTATTTACTCACCCTCTTGTTGTTCCAACCCTGTAAGACCTCCGTTCATCTTCGGAACACGAATTAAGATATTTTTGATTAAATCTGAGAGCTGGATCACTCCTCCATAGGCTTCTAAGGGATTAAAACTTGTTCTCCGAAAAGTTATTAAAGACATCGTTAAAATAGTCCAAGTGACTACAGTGGCTCAATCTGAAGTGTATCAAAACAAAACAAAAATAACGACTTTATTTCAACTATTCATTTCCTTCTCCGTGGGCCTCGAGTCAGTTCACTAGTGTAATAGCGTAAGCTTCTGTTGTTATACGTCACACGCATCACACACATGACCAGCGTCGGCCAATAGTGAGCCTACGTGTGACGTAGCTCTACGCAATCACACTACGTTAACTGACTAGAGGCCCACAGAGAAGGAAATGAATAGTTGAAATAAAGTCGTTATTTTTGTGCGCAAAATGTATTCTCGTCGTTTGATAAACTTAAGATTAAGCCACTGTAGTCACTTGGACTATTTTAACGACGTCTTTAACAACTTTTCGAGGCCGGCAAGTTTCAATCCTTTTGAAGCCTATGGAGGAGTGATCCAGCTCTCAGATTTCATCAAAAATATCTTAATTTGTGTTCCGAAGATGAACGAAGGTCTTACGGGGTTTGAACAACATGAGGGTGAGTCAATACTGACAGAATTTTCACTTTTGGGTGAACTATCCCTTTAAGTCTGTAGAGTCTTTACTGGATTCACAGCACTGGTAGGACCTCTAGTGGTTGACTTGTGAATAATTGTTCATTGATGGGACATAAACAATCTCTCAGATTACATTGGCATTCAACTACTTTACCCTCCTGAAAACTGTTTCTTCTGTCTAGTCAGGATCGACAGAGTCTCTTTCAGTCTGTTTCAGATATCAAGCAGACAGGGAAGAAAAAAGGAAAATGTTTCTATTTGTGCTTTGTGGGTAATGGTAATAAAATGTAAATGAGGTTTCAGAGACCAAATAGGACAAATAGGTTTCAAATTAACATAAAAACAACAGAGCCCCTTGAGATTAAAAAAACACAGATTCATTATTATATTAATGTTGTAGAAACTAGAAAGGTATAGTGTTTGAAACAGGGGGTTGCCATAATCATATGAAATTCATACTTCTGTTAAGATTCTGATAAATAAAATATTTGGCTTCAAATATTACTTCTTGTGTCTTAAATTTAATCTTATTTCAGTTTATGCACTGTTTCTTTGTGTGGCATGTGGAAAAGCAGATACATGTGTAAGGAACATTCAGTTCCCTTTCAATGGAACTCGAGCTGCGTTGAGACGCGGTGGGAACGCTCTGCGTGATTGCGTCGTGAAGCACGTGTATAATCAGTCCAATGGAAGAGCGAGACGTCATAGGCGGGTGACATCATAGACCAGGAAGCTATAAAGCACACCAGAAAACAGACCGCGACAGCTTCTGTGCCTTCAGCAACCGATCTGTGTATTCTGTCCTTGTCATATTTATTGTTGTCTGTCAAGTTGCAATATATATATATATATTATGGCAAAAGAGAGCAAGCAGCTTTGTGTTGTTCCCTGCCCACGTTATATCACGGGTGGGGACACACACATCAGCTTTTTGTTACTATTTGGGAGTGGAGCATGCCACAGTCAGTTCTCGAGGGGGCTGACTGTGAGCATTGCGAGAAGCTGTCCGTGAGGACGCTCCGCTCCCGCCGGGCGTTCTTCGAGGAGGTCGGTTCGGTTCGCGCTCCCCGCGCGGGTCCCGCTGTTGCCGAGGCACGGCGGCGACTCACATTTTGGGGTTCGCAAACGGATCTGACAAAGGGGGTTGGGACGGGCTCCGCCCTATCTCAGCTTTCACCTGCCAGATCCAGTGCTGGCGATTTCCAGTTCCGAGGAATTGGTATCGTTAGTGTTTTGTTTAGAAAAAGAGAACAAAACAAATAAAGATATTAAGAAAAAGGCAGATGTTTGAGTTTTCAATAAATAAATAAGTCAGCTCATAACTCTGTTGAATAAAGAGGAGCTTTAAAAGGAGGTTTATCTAGTGCTGTTGCTAGTTAAATATTTACTGGCCAGCTGAACATTATGAGAGTGAAAATAAAAAGAGTTTATTAGATGAAATATATCTAAAAACAGAAAAACTCTGTATCTCAGCCTCCTCGTCGGGGACTGCCGTTTTTTCCCTATCTCCACACTGAGGTGTCGAGATCGTGGAATAAGGTTTCTATTTTATGTGTTTAATGCCCAAACGTCTAACTATAGTAATGCTATGGGTATTAAGTATCATGGTATGACAGTGCCTCGGGTTAAAGAGACGATTGCGAGCTTTCTCTCTCCCGAGTCGGTGTCATCATTTTTAACCCCGACGTTACCCACCAGCCATCTTAAATAAATAAATTTTATTAGGCAGCGCTGGTGGGTAAAGTATAAGGACATGGATGAATGTGAGGATGTCAGCACTGACACTATACGAGAATTGCGTCGTGCAAAAACAGATAAACTATACTGGGGAGGGACGGTTTCGAGAAATCGTTTCTCCTCTGCGTCCTCTGGGGGGGGCGACTCTCTGAGGAGGGTCGCAGCACGACCAGTTCGGTTGTTTTCCTGCTGGTGGCCACGGAGTGATATATTTATATATATATACATATATATACGTTTTTCTGATTTAAAAATAAAGAAAAATAAGATAAATTATGTCTGTTCTTCTGGACGCTCCGCTTTCAAAAAAACTAAGAAATAAACCATTCAGCGGCGTTCCAGAGGTTTCTTCCTCACCAATCTAATGTTCCTGAGACTGCTGGGCGGGAGCAGTCTCGGTCTACTAAGCTCCTCGCAGCACAGAGTGCAAAACGAGCATCGCCATTTGGGCTCCTCCACAATCGAGGGGGACCTGGGTGGCGGTAGCAGTCTAGCCAGTTAGAGATATGCAAGATCTGAGGACTGTTTTATCTCTAAAATAGCTTGGACAAAGAGGAAGCCCTGACGCCGAGGCTATCAGGCTTCTAAGGGTGGTCCCCTCCGGGGTAGGGATGGTTTTGAGAAATCGTTTCTCCTCGGCGCCCTCTGGGGTGCGACTCTCTGAGGAGGGTCGCAGCGCTGCCAGTTCGGTTTTCCTGCCGGTTCGCCGTTCAGGGCACCAAGGTGTCAGTGTCCCCAAACGATCCTCCGAGGGGGGTCGTAGAGCAGTCAGTTCGGTTTCCCTGCCGGTTCGCCGTTTCAGGGTGCAGAGGTGCCTGCTTTTTCCAATGATCCTCAGGGGAGGGTCGTAGGAACTAAGCTATTTAGAGGTAGGCAAGATCTGAGGACTATCGTCATCTCTAATAAAGCTTAGACAGGAAGTGCTGTCGCAAAAAACGAGGCTATCAGGCTTCTGAGGGCTCCTCCGGGGCAGGGACGGTTTTGAGAAATCGTTTCTCCTTGGCGCCCTCTGGGGTGCGACTCTCTGAGGAGGGTCGCAGCGCTGCCAGTTCGGTTGTTCCCTGCCGGTTCGCCGTTCAGGGCACCAAGGTGTCAGCGTCCCCATACGATCCTCCGAGGAGGGTCGTAGAACGGTCAGTTCGGTTGTTCCCTGCCGGTTCGCCGCTTCAGGGCACCGTAGTGACTGTTCAACCAAATCCAGAGGCCAGTCTTGAGAGACTGGTTCCCCTAGTAGAATTTCTGGCAGCGTGGAAACTACTGCCACATATTTCTCAGTGGGTCCTGCACACTATACGAAAGGGTTCAGAATTCGGTTCTTCTCCGCCCAGATTTCTAGGGGTCCTCCCCACTGTGGTGGACCCCGAGCAGGCTTTGGTTATGGAGCAGGAAGTACTGACACTTCTGCAAAAGGAGCTGTAGAAGGGGTTCCTCCTCCCGGCAGACAGTCAGGGTTTTACAGCCATTACTTCATTGTTCCGAAAGAGGATGAGGGGTTGCGTCCTACTCTAGACCTGCGTCATTTAAACAGCAAAGTTCAAAGTATGCTTACGCTAAATATGATTGTGTTACAGACTCAGTCCGAGGACTGGTTTGTCACAATAGACTTAAAGGACGCTTACTTATCTATCCATCCTCATCACAGGAGGTTCCTGAGGTTTGCTTTCAGGGGCGAAGCATACCAGTATCGGGTTCTTCCATTCGGCCTAGGTTATCACCCCGCACCTTTACAATATGCGTGGATGCAGCTCTGGCTCCTCTGAGATTCCAGGGCATTCGCGTATTAAACTATATCGACGATTGGTTGATTTTAGCTCAGTCCGAGCTTTTGGCAGTTCAACATCGAGATGTCGTTCTGTCCCACATAAGGAGGTTGGGGTTGCGGCTCAACACCAAAAAGAGTGTACTCCTCCCAGCTCAGAGGACCACTTTTCTAGTTGTAATATGGGATTCGACAACATGCAAGCACGTCTGTCTCCTGCACGTATTTCTGCGATTCTCAGCCGTAAAGAATGTAAACTAGGTCAGTCACTCACTGCAAAACAGTCTCTGAGACTGTTGGGGCTCATGGTAGTTGTGTCCAACGTAGTTACTTTTGGCCTTCTGTACATGAGACCCCTGCAGTGGTGGCTCAGGACCAAGGGGTTTTCTCCGAGGGGAAATCCGTTTTGCACGATCAAGGTCACGCGGCAATGCCTACGTGCCTTGGTCATGTGGAAGAAACCTTGGTTCCTCGCCCAGGGCCCAGTGCTGGGGGCTTCTTGTCGACGCGTCACGCTATCGACGGATGCTTCCCTCACAGGATGGGGGGCGGTCATGAGTGGCCGCTCGGTGAAAGGTCTTTGGTTGGGGCTCATGGCAGTTGCGTCCAACGTAGTTACTTTTGGCCTTCTGTACATGAGACCCCTGCAGTAGTGGCTCAGGACCAAGGGGTTTTCTCCGAGGGGAAATCCGTTTTCGCATGATCAAGGTCACGTGGCTATGCCTTCGTGCCTCGGTCATGTGGAAGAACCTTGGTTCCTCGCCCAGGCCCAGTGTTGGGGGCTTCTTGTCGACGCATAATGCTTTCGACGGATGCTTCCCTCACAAGTCGGGGGCAATCATGAGTGGTCGCTCGGCGAAGGGTCCGGACAACACACTGATGGTCTCGTATATCAGAGCAGATATCTTGTTGAGGCAGGGGCTGTGGCCCGGGGAATTGAAACTTCACCCCGAGGTGGTGGAGCTTCTTAGGGAGAACTTCGGTCAACTCAAGTCGACCTTTCGCATCGTTTGTACAATGCATTGCCCTTTGTGGTTCTCCCTCACGCATCCAGCTCCGCTTGGACTGGATGTGATGTATTAGGTGTGGTTGACGCTACACCTGTACGCATTTCCCGATATCTTTGCTCCTGGGAGCTCTGGAGTTATGGATACTGTGGGCTCGGCCTCTGAGGGGGCCCAGCTCATAGATTCAGGTCTCTCGACCGAGGTCGTGGAGACCATACTCCAGTCTAGAGCTCCCTCCACGAGAAGACTAAATATGCATTGACATGGAAACTGTTCTCTGCCTGGTGCAGAGAACGCCTTCTGAATCTTGTTTCTGCCCTGTTGGTACAGTACTTGATTTCTGTAATGAATGTTTCTTTGCTGGGTTATCTCTGAGGAGAGATCCTTAATTTCGTCTTCTCCATGGTACATGAGGCTGAGGCCTGCACGTACTTGGATTTGCACCTGGTTTGGTGGTAGTATTTCTTCACCCCAGGTCGGGTTGTATTTCTAGGTCCCTACTAAATGTGCGGGTCATTTGTGCTCCAGGCCTTCTGTCCTCCACCTTTAATACCCCAGATCAGGAAAAACTTAATCTGTTATGCCCTGTCCGGGCTTTGGATGCGTATGTCCACAGAGCTGCTCAGTGGCGTATCTCAGAACAATTATTTGTCTGCTTCGGGTAACTTAAGATAGGTTGCCCTGCATCTAAACAGATAATGATTTATCTCACTTGCTTATGAAGTGGCCGGACAGCCTTCACCTATGGCTGTTCAGGCCCATTCTACAAGGAGTATGGCTGCCTATAGGCTTTAATTTCGGGTGTTTCCCTTCAGGACATTTGTAATGCGGCAGGCTGGTCCTCACCACATACATTTGTCAGATTTTATGACCTAAGACCTCTCCACTCCCGGGGCTAGGCTGCTTGCTTCTTAGTGTGCGCAAGGACTTCACACAGAACGGGCATTTCTCATTATGGCGTAGTGGGTATAGGGTTCCCACCGCTTCTCAACGCAGCTCGAGTTCCCTTGAAAGGGAACGTCTCAGTTTACGTATGTAACCCTGGTTCCCTGAGAGGGAACGAGACGCTGCGTTCTCCTGCCATACTTCCTGCATGCCCTGATCGACTTGCTTCAGGCTTTTTCAGAAGCTGTCGCGGTCTGTTTTCTGGTGTGCTTTATAGCTTCCTGGTCTATGACGTCACCCGCCTATGACGTCTCGCTCTTCCATTGGACTGATTATACACGTGCTTCACGACGCAATCACGCAGAGCGTTCCCACCGCGTCTCAACGCAGCGTCTCGTTCCCTCTCAGGGAACCAGGGTTACATACGTAACCTGAGACGTTCTCACATCCAGCAGTCTCAGACCGGCCGTTAGGCTGGAGATACAGCAGCATTAAGGTCAGGTTTAGTGGTGGCGTTGGGTATTCGTCATGCTGGAGCTTATAGTAATTGTGAAGTTAGTGGTTTTGGCAAGCCTGCAACCTTAGCCGAAAAAAAGTGTAACGCTAGCTAACGCTGTGCTACGCTGGGAAGGAGACCAGAGGCCATTTTTTGAATGGATGTCAATGGAGGAGAGGCTTCATAACACTGAATAAACTGCTTTTGTGAGGAAATAGCTTAATCATTTAATGAATCGACAGCTCATCGGCTAATCTTCAACATGTTTGCTCTTAAACATCTATTTTTAGAGTAATGCCTGTATGATATTACGCTGTAGCCGCATTGGACCAGAGGTTTGGAAAATGGATGGCAAGACGAATTAATTCGACACCACTCTCACAGTGCATTATGGGTATTCTCTAGCCGGTGCATCGTGGGATTGAATGAGTGCACTCGATAACGTCCACTATGGTTTCGGACATCACTACAAATGGCTGTTCCCTCAAATAGTGCCTTATTTAAGGGTATAGGGGGCGATTTCAGACACAGCCTCAATGAAGTCAAGGCTGTAATGTGATTGGTTATCAAAGCACACGTGATCCCAGTTAGCGTTACACTTTTTCCAGTGGTAGAGCCACAGATGCTGGTATCTCCCAGTAATAAGACCATCTCTGGTATAAAGCAGGCTTTAGGTGATCGTCAGCTGCTGTTGGGGTTGAAGCTGCTGGCCTGAAACTGCTGTCACGTATATAGTTCTGCAGTCTGACGCATCTCGTCTCATATGTGCTCGTTCAATCCCTCAAACTGACACCAGAGGTCACCATCTCCTGCGACTGACATCCACCTTGATGAGCCTCACCTGTAAATCACTATCATTCATCTTCACAATTATTCATCTTCAACTTACTGAAAAAGATCATTAATTTTCTTTAGTTAGTTTTAGTTCAGTAATATTGTTCTCTTGTTGAGGGACTGACAGTGATATTTCCGTCGCTGGGCGTTCGTTAATAAACAGTGTTAACCACATAAAGTTCTTCACAGTAAAGCTAAAAGTGCTTGTGTTAAAACAGTGAGTCATTTGGTTGCTGTTGATCTGATGAGCTTCAACACGGTAAGACAAACACACTCTTGCTTAAATAAAACTGATGATTATTGCTCATATAACATGCGTGTCTTTACATGAGAAATGTTAAGAATATGGTGATTTATACTTGTTTAAGTGATGATTATATTAACACAAGTATTCATTATTTGTATGAGTTTACTGTTTCTGCCTTAAATTATTCCATTGTTTAAATTAATACATTTTTAGCTAACTGTGATTTTGTATGTGTACATTTCTGAAATACATAACTTAGACAGTTACATCTGATAACAGATCACTCTAAATTGTAATGTGGACTCGGGTATTTTCTGTAAAGCTGCTTTGAAACGATGTGTATTTTGAAAAGCGCTATACAAATTAAAAGTGTATGCTATATTATAGATATATTTTATGCTGATGATTATATTAATGCTGTATTTTATGCTGATGATTATATTAATGCTGTATTTTATGCTGATGATTATATGAATGCTGTATTATAGATATATTTTATGCTGATGTCGGTCAGAATGGCTCCTCCTCTTCCTCTGATCTTTCTGCTCATGATTCACGGTGAGTTTCTCTTACATTCACATTAGAAAGTCTCTGATGTTTTATTTAAGGCCTCATGAGCGGCTGATCTGCACTTTCTTCTGTCCTGTACTCACATATTTCTCTCTGAAACAGGAAGTTTGTGTTGAACATGTCAAACGCTTGTCCCTTTTAGAAATGCCCAATAGTCTTTTGCTACTTGCTAGTCAGTGTCACATGGTTTAGGGGGAGGGACTTTCTCATTGTTCAGAGCATTTGATTGGACAAAAATCACTGTAGCAGCAGATCATGAATATGGGCAGCCAACCTTTGAGTTTAGCTTGAAGAAAAAAAAAAAGAAAAAAAAACTTGCATCACAATACAGTAAGTGTCTTGTGATTGTCAAAACTTTTGGTAACTAAACAGAAATGTATTAAGTTTAGTGACTTGTTACAATGTTAACATGGTGCAGTGACTGGTAGGCTGCTTTTTTAATTATTGCTTAAAGGAGTGGTTGATTATGATTTCACTTTTCTAACGTTAGTTACTGTGTAATGTTGCTGTTTGAGCATAAACATCTGCAAAGTTACAATGCTCAAAGTTCAAAGCAAAGGACGATATTTTCTTAAAAGAAATCATTTTGTAAGGACTACAACAAACGGCTGGTAGGAACTACACGACATTCCTCTCCTAAAATGTACATAAACCCCGACCCCGGGAACACAGTCCATGTTGAGAAGAGGACGAGTTGTTGTAGTCGAGCACATTTGTGAGTCTCAAGCTGTCGCATCTGTCTTTTCACATGCAATACAGTACGCAGAGGTGTCAAAAGTATTCACATACATTACTCTGGTAGAAGAATAGATACTAGGGTTTAAAAAGACTTCTGTAGAAGTTGAAGTATCAACTCAAGCTTTTTACTCATTTAAACGTGTAAAAGTACTGGTTTCAAAACTACTTAAAGTATAAAAGTAAAAGTAATGTAAGGAAAAAAATGCCATTAATGACAAAAGCTGAGGCCGCGCCACAGAGGCCTATAGTGCATTACCACACCTCCTCAAAAAACATTTTTCTAAAGGCCATAATGGCTATAATGTTATATTAAAATGTTAATGTTGAAAAATTTGGGATGCACTAGGCTACCTGTTTCAGCCGCATATATGCCCATAAAAAAATTATTTCAATTTCAGTACAATGCAAATACATTAAAGAACCATATATGTGTACGACTGAGCATTAACATGTGTTTCATGGAGCAGAAGATATGATGACTAGTTGCCTATAAGTATTGTAATGGTGCAAAAAGTCAAACTTCAGAGGCATGTTATCTTGGATTGGTAGATGTTTATACTTCTCTTTAAGGGCGTAGGTTTGATTTTGAGATTGGTGGGGACTGGGGACATCCCCAGAAGCGGAGGAATTAGGAAATTAATAGGATAATGTATTAAGGTTTTTAGTCTATATTGACCTTAACAATACGTTAATTCATTAATTCTGTAATGTTACAGGTAACTAATAAAGACAAGGAGGCAGTTTAACAGAGACTTAACTTTACTCCGTTCATAGTGCAATGCAATAGTGCAATGTCTTGTTCCTTGCTTTTTAAAGAAGCCAAACACATGTCTGCATCTTTCATTAAAAGGATATAGTTCACCCAACAATGAAAATCATTTACTCACTCTCAAGTTGTTTCAATCCCATATGAATTTCTTTCTTCTGCTGAACACAGAATAAGTTATTTTGAAGAATGTCGATAACCAGAGATGGATGGACCCCATTGACTTCCATTGTAGGAACAAAAATACTATGGAAGTCAATGGCAAAAATACTATGGAAGTCAACTGTTTGGTTATCGACATTCTTCAAAATATCTTCTTTTGTGTTCAGAAGAAGAAAGAAACTGGTTTGAAACAACTTGAGAGTGAGTAAATGATGATAGAAATTTTCATTTTTAAATAAGTGAACTATCCCTTTAACAGAAATTAACTGTTGGCATATGTTTTGCATCAATACTGTCAAGTTTGTCCTGTTGGTCACGACACACAGCAATACTGTCAAGTGTCACTTGTGACCATTGCTCTGAGCCGTGTTTTCAGCGTCCAGCACTGAAACTTCTTTCAGTCCAGCTGATGAGACTGGGATGACAAGGGTTTCAACTTGATCAAACTGGCCTCTCATTTCAACAAGACCAGGCCTTCAACTGACCAAGCAATGTTATTTTTTCATGTTTTATGGGGACTTTCCATAGACATAATGATTTTTATACTGTACAAACTGTGTATTCTACCCCCTACACTAACCCTAATACAGATAACTTTCTGCATTTTCAAAAAACATCACATAGTCTGATTTATAAGCTGTTTTCCAAAACAAAACAAAAAATCCCCACAAGGATTTCGGATATCGTCATCTTTATGGGGATATTTTGACCCTATAATGTAGGGTTGCACTCTCTTACAGGTATATATATATATATAATGTAGGGTTACACACACACACACACACACACACACACACACACACACACACACACACACTCTCTCGATTATGTTTGCCACTTATCCTGCGATTGTCATACAGTAGACTTATATTGTAAAGACGGCTGTCCCCAAATAAATATTTGACGTGATTTGTCCCGTATTCTTGAGCAGAAAACTGTTGATTTCTCCCTCGCTTACCACATCTCTAGGCTTCCTTTGGAGGAGTTTTGCTGCTTCGCACAACCAAATGTAACTGCGGCCTCTCACAAGTTAGAAAGAAAACACAAAGCCAATCAGTTTAGCGATGTGTGTTCAGGAGGCGGGACTCAGATCTATTAAACGTTTGTGTAATTGGCCATTTTTTGAACGATGACAAGCCGGAATGAAAACAAGCCGAAACACAAATGCAATAGCATGTCACTCTGTAGGAATCTTACAACAGTTCCCACACAAGCGATTTTATAGATTGTCATGACAGAAAATGCTAATTGAAGACTTGAAGATAGTTAAAGGTGCTCTAAGCGATGTCACGCATTTTTTAACCCAAAACATTTTTTGTCACATACAGCAAACATCTCCTCACTATCCGCGAGCTGCCTGTCCCCTGAACACACTGTAACAAACGCGGTCTCCACACACACCCCAGGCTCCACACACACCCCAGCCTCCACACACACCCCAGCCTCCACACACACCCCAGCCTCCACACACACCCCAGGCTCCACACACACCCCAGCCTCCACACACACCCCAGCCTCCACACACACCCCAGGCTGGGGTGATTTGATTCCGGTCTTAATTCAATATCGAATAATTTGGATAAATATTAGGTACACTGTAAAAAAAAATCCTAATTTTACAGAAAATAACTGATTTTTTGACGATCATTTTCTTTAATTTTAAGTTGTACTCAAAACACTATAAAATGACAAATAATATCTGTAAAATAAAAATGCAGCTGTTATTTTAGGTATTGTGACATTAATGACAAATTCCAGTAATTCACATTTTTTATACAGAAAATTGATTGTATTTTTCAGACAGTATTTTTTTTGTTTCTAAATTACATAAAAATGTAATGTAAAATTACAAATATAATCTGTAATGAAACAGAAACAAAACAGTTAAATGATACAACGGTTAAATGACTGACAGCCCCCCAAATAACTGTAACATTAAAGTAAAACATCCTAAATTAAATAAACTGAAAAACACTGTTATTTTACAGGTATTTCCTGCATTATTATGATCAAATACCCTCATTGTAAAAAAAAATTTCAGATCATAATAATTCAGATAATAGCTGTAAAATAACAGTGTTTTTTTCTGTAAAACATTTAAGGAAAATATCTGTAAAAGTTTTTTGCACTTAATTTAAATTAGGATATTTAACTTTATTTTTACGATTTTTGTTTGGCAGCCGTAGCTGACAGTCATTGACCGTTTTTTTTTAAGATTTTATTTTTCTCAAGAAAAGAATTATATCACTCTATGCTGTAAACATATAGAGTTTTGTCATCTATTATTAAATATGTATTTTAAGGTAAAAAAAAATAACAACTCAAATTAAATATAATGCTGTTTTTATTATAATAACAACATTATAACATTTTAACGATATAGGTAAACATATAATAAATATGCGGTGTGGAATAAACATATGGCAGGACTTCTACTTTCTGACTCCTGGACTATACACCTCTGGTCAGTGTCAGTGTCCTCTTTGCTTCACGATTTGTCTCTGCGTGAGAAATGTGTGTGTGGCGTGAGAGTGTGTGAGTCTCAGGCTGAATGTGTGACAGATCGCAGCCCTGCGGAAGTGAATGTGTATGTTAAATATGTATTTTGTCATATTCCATGACTTACAGTTTTTCTGAATTGCTAAAACACTAAACCCACTTCTCTGAACCAAATTCTCAATAGCCTCAATAACCAATCTGTCGAATAAATCACTCTTTCTGTAAAACATTAAACAAGTCATGTAAAACACTGTTTGCAAATCTCATGCACTCTTTTCAAAACTCTAAACACACTCTCAGTCATTAAAACACATTTTGCACTGTGATGCACTTATTATATTTCAAAACGCTAAACACTGGCAGAAAAAATGTTTGTGTCTAGCAAATGATCTAGTGTTTATAATATTGACTGATGTGTGTATGATCTGAAAGCATTGTTTGATTTTGCCAGAAGAGTCACAGATTCTCTGAATGAGTTTTGAACATTTGGTTAAGGTTTTGAGAAATTGAATGATGGTTTCAAGAAATGTGTTTTAGCAATTCAGAAAAAAAAAACTGTATTTGAGCATTGTTTGTTGTTTTTGGCTGATTTCTTGGTTCTCTCTTCACTCCTAATGACTAAGTAAAACTGAGATAATGTATTTACATTTATCAGTCCATAGATGCTGAGAAGTTTTGCTTATATTTCCTGTAATGGTCATGTTTTCAATGGCCAATATACTTTTCATGGCCCAACTGATAAAACAACATTTACAGTTTGATGAATTCTGTGTTTCAGGGTTTCTAGTGATGATTGGGGTGTGAGTTACAGTCCTTCACACATCTGTGCACTAAAGGACTCAACAGTGATAATGAGATGCACTTATAAATACCCTACTGGATATAAGATCAAGGAAGTGTTCTGGACAAAAGGCCAATAATAAGGGTGTTGAGCCTCCAGATCTGTCTAATGACCCTGAATACAGTCAGAGGCTTCAGTATCTGGGAGATAAACAGCAGAACTGCAACATCAGACTGAGTCATGTGACACTGAACGATTCACACATGTACTATTTCAGATTCATCACTGATAAACGAGAAATATACTGGTGATCCAGGAGTGACTCTTACTGTCACAGGTGACTTTGATGAGGTTTATCTCTTCTTCTGTGCATTATGTTGAATAATAATCAGTGTATGACAGCAGCACTAGATATAATGTGTGTGTTGTGTTCAGATCTTCAGGTGGAGTCTCCTGAGAGAGTGACAGAGGGAGATTCAGTCAGTCTGACATGTAAAAGCAGCTGCGCTCTGACTGACAGAGCAACATTCATCTGGTACAGAAACTCACAGCCATTAACTGAGAGAAGAGACAGAAACAATGAACTCCTGCTGCAGTCAGTCAGAAGAGAGGATTCAGGCAGATATAGCTGTGCTGTAGACGGACACACTCACATCTCTCCTGATGTTCAGATCAATGTCATGTGTGAGTACAGATTCACTTTTTCTCTTTAACCCTCATCACTGTTCGATTTCTAGTTACAGCCTGTGTGGTCCGGGTCAAATTAAACCTAATTGTATTCAATTCCACAAAAATCACACAATGAAAAAAAAACTTACAATCAGGAACAAATAATTAACTTTTAACTTTTAATATCAATACTTTTCACACATTACAAAAAATAAATATCTGAATTTATGTTTTATAAAAATGTTTTAAAGGGACAATGTGTAGTTTTTTAGGTATTTTATTATCTAAAATCAATATTTTTATTCATAAATATGTCCGCAATGGTGTACAGATACCTCTGCCAATTATCTGACTTATCCTCGTAAACTAAGAATTTATTATCTTTATATACATGTGACGGGTAGTTTCACGGAGGCTTCCATGTCGTTCCGCCATCTTGAAAAACTATAATAGCAGAGAGGGTCAAAAAGTACTAGGCCAACACGTTTCCACAACGCGTTTTCGTTCAGAGCCAGCGTCACGTGACTGAAAGCAGCAGAAACAGAGGAGCAGAGCAGTGAGAGGCGCTTCACGGCCCCGGCAAGTTTAAAAGGCTGCATTGCACTGTTATTATTCATACTGTAATATTCGTTTGTTCGTTTTGTCAAGTTGCAGTTTGTTTGTAATAACAAACCTGTTCATCCGAAGGAAAACTCGACGAAGTGCTATTAGAAGACATCCTGTCATAGCTTTTTATAACAGCTACCGTAGATGCAACACGCATTTGAAAAAGCGAGGCGCTGGAGAGCACAATTCGTTTGAATGCAAAATACAATTTCACCGCTAGATGGGAGAAATTCCTACACAATGTCCCTGTAACCACTATTTTTAAGACTGCCCTCCCCGACACCTGTGGGACACTTGCCATTATACATTTATAACAATCATAGTCTAAACCTAAAGTAATCTTGACAAACTATATAGCATTTTAAAGCGTTCAGGCTGTAGTTAGGAGGATCACTTAATCCATTTATGTCAGGGTTCTGCCCTGGCAGCTTTGTCTATGTCTTTGTTTCATGTCTCTATGTTTGTGTTGTGCTTAAACATGTGGTTTTGTTTGTGTTTGCCATGTGCTCCTTTGTTCCTGCCTCCTTGTTTCCCTGTACCACGCCCTCTTGTCTAGTTGAGTCCTCGTTTGTCTGAGTGTTGTCACCTGTTCCTTGTCCAAGTGTTATCGCCTGTTCCTCATGTTCTCTGCTCCCTTGTTTGAGTCCTCGTTTACCTGAGTGTGTACACCTGTTCCTCTTGTTCTTAGCTCCCTTTATATGTGTGCTCTTTCCCTCATGTGTTGCCAGTTCGTTATATGTTGTGCCACTGTGAACTTCTGAGCTAAATAGTTTGTTACCAAAGTCATTAGTGTTTCTTTTGTAAAGGTTTTATTGTGCTTTAGTTTTGGCTTCGGTTCTGTCTGTCTTGTCTCTTGTTCCAGACCTGTCCTGCTAAGCAGAGCGTCCCTAACTGCTTTCTCCCTTTTGCTTTGGAGCAAGCCTAGTGCTGAGTCTGAGATCCCTGTGTGCCTTGCTGTTGTACGTGGATTTCCTGTCTGGCTACTGCTGGTATTCTCTGATCTCACTCTGCTCTGCCATTGCTACTCTCCAGCCTACAGACATCTTGTGCAACTATCAACGGCAGCTCGGCTAGCTTCAACTTCTGTCTTTGTGTCATCCTTGCCTATTGTTTGGACTGTTCACCTCTCCTACCACTTCATGTCGTCTGTCTGTCAATAAATCTGTTAACTCACATTCTGCATTTGAGTCCTCCTTCATAGACCCGTGACAGAACGAACTGGCCAGTTCAGGACTCAGCAGAATGAGCATCAAGATCCTGCCACCTGCTAACATCCAGGAGAGAATGGCTCGTCATCGTGCTCTCACTGTTCTTCGCCAGGATGGTTTTGAGGTGAGGGGTTTTGCCCAATTCTTTTGGACCATGTCTGTGGGGCTAGATTATAATGACGCTGCTCTCAAGGACATCTTTAACTCCTGCTTGGATGAACCCCTGCCTGCATGGGAGATGGATTCTCTCAGGATTCTGGATTTCTGGGGTTTCTCTAGGTACCTTGGTAATCGCAGTAAGTGGGGAATGCCGCCAAGTCCACCGGAATCTGCTTTCAACAACCACCTTGCCCTTCCTCACCTGTCTCGTCACATTCATGATCCTCCTCTGGCTTCCACTAAGAAACTAAGATTCAGACGGAATAGGGCAGTTCAAGCCACCACAGCTACCTCAGAGTCAGTCAAACCAATCACCATCATCTCTCAGGCATCCAGGTCAGTCCCAGTCACTTTAAGAACTGAGTCAATATCTGTTATTCAAGACACACACTGTAAAAAAAAATCCTAATTTTACAGAAAATAACTGATATTTTGACGATCATTTTCTTTCATTTTAAATTGTACTCAAAACACTGTAAAATTACAAATAATATCTGTAAAATAAAAATTCAGCTGTTATTTTAGGTATTGTGACATTAATGACAAATTACAATAATTCACATTTTTTATACAGGAAATTGATTGTATTTTTCATACAGTATTTTTTCTGTTTTTTTAAATTACATAACAATGTATGTAAAATTACAAATATAATCTGTAATTTAACAGTAACAAAACAGTTAAATAATAAAATGGTCAAATGACTGTCAGCTCCCCAAAAAACTGTAAAACATCCTAAATTAAATAAACTGAAAAACACTGTTATTTTACAGGTATTACCTGAATAATCACGATCATATACCTTCATTGTAAAAAAAAAATCGTAAAAAAAGGGTCAAATGACTGGCAGCTACGGCTGCCAAACAAAAACCATAAAATTAAAGTAAAATATGCTAATTTAAATAAACCGAAAAAACACTGTTATTTCACAGGTATTTCCTGCATTATTATGATCAAATACCTTCATTGTAAAAAAATCGTAAAAAAAGGGTCAAATGACTGGCAGCTGCGGCTGCCAAACAAAAGCCATAAAATTAAAGTAAAATATGCTAATTTAAATAAAGTGTAAAAAACTTTAAAATAAATTTGATGTCACCATGATTGGGATCAGTGTCTGCTTTAGTTGGGGTCATGACCCTTGAGATTTAACTTTTGCTTTTCTTTGGCTGCTTTAACTGTGTATTTCATACACGTTTGTCATAGCAATAAATGCTGGAGAAAATATCAGATGATCTCGATCATTAATTGATGATGTTATAGTCATCATGTGATGATCTGATTCTCTGATATGACAGTCAAATCTCTGAATATGATAGCTTAGATTACAGAGTATGTAGGTGGAATTTAGCTTTATACACAGTCTTTAATTAATGTCATAATTTTTCACATGACCCTTGGAATATTGTGGTATCAGTATTATAACAATCTGCGTTTAATATATTAATAAAAAATAAAAAAAATATATATATATATATATATATAACTACACAAAAAAAGTTGTCATTTTTTTTTTAGTTGTATAGAGACATCAATAATCAACATATGAATCTCAAAAATGGTGACAACCAAAAAAGTTTTTTTTTTTTTCATTGTCACCATTGTTGTGATTCATACGCTGATTCTTGATGTCTGAGTGAGTCTATATGATCCTGTCAAATATTTTCTGTATAATGACTTCATAAAATCTGAGTATCACAGCACTGGAGAATGTTTTATAGAAGCTTTGTCATGCAAAATTAATAACTAAAATTTAATGACATAATCAGAAATTACACTTCAGATGGTATCAATGTAGCAGGACTCTACATGATGACTATTATCACTACAAAGTGACTAACATTATCTGATCTGAGTTTCTCTTAGACTCTTACCATAACAAATATGCATCAGAGACGCACAGTTAATGCAGCCAGAGAAACATTGAAATTCAATGCTAAAAGTTCAAGAGCCCAACTAAAGCAAATACTGATCTCCATCATGGTGACATCAAACTTTATTCTTTTCAATAAAGCTTCAACTTCTAAACCTCTGTTAATTCTCAATAATAATGTTAGTATGAAAGAAATAAAGTCTGGATTGTAATAAGTGAAGATGCTGAGATCCTGAGAGATATGTTAGTGTTTAAAGTTCTGTTGGGGTTTAAAGTGTTTCTGTGTGGTGTGTTTCATGCGTCACCATTGTGTTGAAGAGTAGAGTCTGAGCTTCAGTCCAGGATGAGCAAATAAACACTGATGAAATGCTGCATGTTTCTTTATTTAACTGACAGTAACTGTGTAGTTGCTGATGTAGTGACGTATATAGTCAAAGCAAATCAAGCATGTAATTAACTGCGTGTTTTTCAGTAAATAAATCAGAAAATAAATGTGAAGTAACTGTGTTTTAACTGTGTTTCTGTTAAAAAAGATTAATGAAGATTTCTGTAAAAGTATTTTACACTTATTTAAATTAAGATATTTTACATTAATTTTATGGTTTTTGTATGGCAGCCGTTGCTGACAGTCATTTGACAGTGTTTTTATGGGATTTTTTTACAATGAAGGTGTTTGATCGTAATAATTCAGGAAATAGTTGTAAAATAACAGTGTTTTTCTGTAAAAAAATTAAGGAAAATTTCTGTAAAAGTTTTTTGCATTTCATTTAAATTACGATATTTTACTTTATTTTTACGGTTTTTGTTTGGCAGCCGTAGCTGCCAGTCATTGACCGTTTTTTTACGATTTTTTTTTTTACAGTGCAGTCAAATCAACCGCTGTCTTCCCTCAGACTATTACGTCAGTTCCAGCCATCTCTGAGTCCGCCGACTTAACCTCTGTTTTCCCTGTAACAACCCAGAGTTTCCCTGTTACTTCAGAGTCTGCCAGATCTGTTTCAGTCAGTGCTGATTCGAGGAAGGTCACTGCTTTTCTGCCTGGGTTGGCCGAGTTAGCTGTTGATACTACAGAAGCAGCCCAGCAAACAGTATCAGCTCGTCGAAAGAGGAAGAATAGAAAGGCTCGCACTGAACAGTCTATGTTTCTCCTTTCCCAAGCTCCAGTTGTTCCTGAGGTATCAAGTCCAGTGAATTCAATTTCTTCTAAACCGTTGAATAGTAATATCGTTCCCTCTGAGACAATCTCTGCCAGTCCTGTTATGTTAACTGAGTCCAGTCCCAAGATGCCCGTTGCCATTGCCGCAGAGGCCTTATCTGAATGTTTAACAAGTCTTGTCAAGATCCTAGAAATTTCTGCCAAACCTGTCGTGTCCACAAGTCCAGAGCCCGCCGCCGCTGAGAGGGCGTTTCCAGAGCCCGCCGCCGCTGAGAGGGCGGTCCCCGAGCCCGCCGCCGCTGAGAGGGCGGTCCCCGAGCCCGCCGCCGCTGAGAGGCGGTCCCCGAGCCCGCCGCCGCTGAGAGGGCGGTCCCCGAGCCACCGCCGCCGCTGAGAGGGCGGTCCCCGAGCCCGCCGCCGCTGAGAGGGCGGTCCCCGAGCCCGCCGCCGCTGAGAGGGCGGTCCCCGAGCCCGCCGCCGCTGTGAAGGCGGTCCCCGAGCCCGCCGCTTCAGAGAGGGCGGTCCCAGCACCCGCTGCTGAGAGAACAGTTCCTGAGCCAACTTCAGAGAGGGCTGTTTCCGAGCCAGCTTCAGAGGAAGCTACTCCTGAGTCCGCTGCTCCAGCTCCAGAGAGTAGAGCACAGGAGAGCGCTCCCGAGTCAGTCCCCATGCATTCTAGTGCAGCCCAGGAGTCAGTCCCCGTGCACGCCAGTGCAGCCCAGGAGGGCGCTTCCGAGTCAGTCCCACTGTCTGTTTCCAAGACCTTCACCAATCCTGCCAGTTCTGTCATTACTCCCAAGTCTGTCAAGCCCAGTTGGAGGCCCAGACCAGTTAGGCCAGTTCCTGTGTCCAAGAGTACCTCCAATCAAGTTCCCATCCCACCCTCTACGTTTCCTGGTTATGGTTCCCCTAAGCTGGCACCTCCGTTGTCAGCCTTGAACTTTTTTCCCGGTTCTGTTCCCACCCGTCCCATCCCTTCCTCTGTGTTCCCTGGTCAGTTTGGGACTTCCATGTTTTCACCCTACCTACCCCCCCAGCTGTTGCCTCCGTGGACTTCTATGCCTGTTTTGGACGCCTGGAGGCGTCCATTAGAAGGGGGGTACTGTCAGGGTTCTGCCCTGGCAGCTTTGTCTATGTCTTTGTTTCATGTCTCTATGTTTGTGTTGTGCTTAAACATGTGGTTTTGTTTGTGTTTGCCATGTGCTCCTTTGTTCCTGCCTCCTTGTTTCCCTGTACCACGCCCTCTTGTCTAGTTGAGTCCTCGTTTGTCTGAGTGTTGTCACCTGTTCCTTGTCCAAGTGTTATCGCCTGTTCCTCATGTTCTCTGCTCCCTTGTTTGAGTCCTCGTTTACCTGAGTGTGTACACCTGTTCCTCTTGTTCTTAGCTCCCTTTATATGTGTGCTCTTTCCCTCATGTGTTGCCAGTTCGTTATATGTTGTGCCACTGTGAACTTCTGAGCTAAATAGTTTGTTACCAAAGTCATTAGTGTTTCTTTTGTAAAGGTTTTATTGTGCTTTAGTTTTGGCTTCGGTTCTGTCTGTCTTGTCTCTTGTTCCAGACCTGTCCTGCTAAGCAGAGCGTCCCTGACTGCTTTCTCCCTTTTTCTTTGGAGCAAGCCTAGTGCTGAGTCTGAGATCCCTGTGTGCCTTGCTGTTGTACGTGGATTTCCTGTCTGGCTACTGCTGGTATTCTCTGATCTCACTCTGCTCTGCCATTGCTACTCTCCAGCCTACAGACATCTTGTGCAATTATCAACGGCAGCTCGGCTAGCTTCAACTTCTGTCTTTGTGTCATCCTTGCCTATTGTTTGGACTGTTCACCTCTCCTACCACTTCATGTCGTCTGTCTGTCAATAAATCTGTTAACTCACATTCTGCATTTGAGTCCTCCTTCATAGACCCGTGACACATTTATGGAAATCGAAGAGTCCTTATATATGGTCACCAGAGGAGTCTGGATGCCATCTAGTGGAAAGGTTTGGTACTGCGCTCAAAAAAATTGTACTGAAATTCTTCTCTCTTTTTTTTTGCGATATCAACCTAAAATTTGTCACAGTATTTAGCTTTCATTTTCTTAAAGTTTTAGTTGAAAATGTTTTGTAAAATGTACATTTTACATTTTCATAAACTTAAACTTCTATGACGTTTTTGTAAACTTTTAAAAATATACAAGTCTACAGTAATCTGTGAAGTGTTCCTTTTAAAAAGATACCAAACTTAAGTCTGTGCTCTGAAGTATTTAAGATTTTGAACATGATTTTTAAAGGGCGCCTATTATGCAAAATTCACTTTTACATGGTGTTTGAACATAAATGTGTCGGCAGTGTGTGTACACAACCACCCTATAACGATAAAAATCCACCCATTCCTCTTTTTTAATCCCCATAAATCATAAGCAGTGTCTCAGAAAAAGCTGTATGCACTGCCTTCTCACACACACCCTGCCAAACTGTGGAGCCAGGGAAGTGTTTCTCTGCACACTCAGACTCCGGGTCGGGTCCCTGTCCTCCACCTCGCCGCCCCCCCACGGGTACGTGTGTGGTCCCATTGGTCCTGCTGGTTCGGTCGCTGGGATCCTGGCTAGCGCTTCCCAGCCCGTCACGCTGGCTCATTGGGACGTTCAGCTATGCGATTCGATCGGGTCCTTAAGCTTCTGATCAAAATGTGAACACAGAAACACCTTTCCGAATGTGTTCGCCCCTAAGATAAAAGGACGGGCAAACCAGTACAAAGTACCAGTATAAAGTCCTCCCCTTTGGACTGTCCATTACCCCGTGTCTTTACGAAGGTATATACTGGTCTGAACGAACAACACATTGATACACGTACATAAACCATCAAGGTGATCCACACTCCCATCGCATGTCACAACTCGCCCACTATCTCCTCCTCTGGAGTCAGAAGCGACTCTGGTCAGTGGTCAGTCCCTGTGCTAGACTAGGTGCCCGTATGTTGTGATCCTATATGTGTAATCTTCCACGGTACGGCCTCTCTGACGGTGAGCCCGTGTCTTTCCCTTGGCAGAGCCACTCTGCCGTCCCTGTCGGTGTTCCTCCACCCTGGCTAGGTTGGATCCTCCGCTGGGACCTTCATATGTAGCATTGTCCTCTGACCCGTCCATATGTGTAACTCCACATGCTGCCTCCCTACGGGCAGGATTTGGTCTCTGTAGCATCACTTTCCGATTAGAGTAGGCACGCTTTCCCAGTGTTATCCAATATCCTCACTGTGTGGGAACAAGCAGGAACAGCAGTGATTGACTTCTCTGTGTAAAGCCCTGTCCTTTCTTCCACCCCAGTGTTTGTGGTGTTTTTCTTAGGGATCCCAATTCATCAGTCACTGACGTAACTCGTAGTGATCACTGAATAGGAACGTCTAGGTTACTAATGTAAAAATACACATGGAGAGAAATACTCGGATAATGTGACTTTAAACGTCATGTGTGAGTTTATGATCACCAGCACAATGTTCAAAAACTTTAAAATCACAATTTTCTAATATATGTTTTGTGAATTTTCATTTTTATCTTTAGACTCTCCGAGGAACGTCTCAGTGTTGATGCGTGGATCTGGTGTAATAGTGGAGGGAGATTCAGTGACTCTGAAGTGCATCAGTGACTCAAACCCTCCTGCTCTGAACTTCAGCTGGTTTAAGGAGAATGAAACCTCAGCTGTTGGATCTGGACAGAGTTTCAGTGCACTACAGAGTGGACGCTTCTACTGTCAGGCTCACAATCAACATGGATGTCAGAGATCAGACGCTGTAACTGTCACAGGTGAAGCTTTTATTAACACACTCCTGTATCTTCACATCATTCATCAGTTTGGAGAGTTAATCATGATGATCTTCCTCTTTCAGTTCATCATGTTGCTGGTAGGAATGTGATTGTGATCACAGCGTTATCTGGAGGATATTTCATCATCATTATCATCATCATCATCTTCATCCTGTTTATACTGTGAGCTCAATACAAAAACTGCAGTAATTGTATAAATTCACTTCTGGTTTGATGTAGGAAATGGCTAATTTGAGTTTTTAATGAATAGTAATCTTTAAAATAAATTCATATGCCGCTAATGTTATAATTTGATTAAAACAGAAAGAAACGAAGGAGTGTTAAAGCTGAAGATCACAGAGTGAAACAGGTAAATCATCTAAACATGACTTCACAAAAGCAGAGAATGAATCGATCAGCCGTTCTCTCTTTCAGACTGTAAATGTACAAAGTGACAGGATTCAAACCTTCCCAATCCAGCAGTAAACAGTTTGTACTATACAGAGGTGGAAAGAGTACAAAAATATTCTACTCAAGTAAAAGTACTATTACTTCAATGAAATTTTACTTAAGTACAAGTCAAATTACAGGTCTAAAAATCTACTCAAGTAAAAGTAAAAAGTAGCTCATTTAAAATGTCCTCAGAGTAAAAGTTACTGAGTTTCTTTTTTAACCGCGGGGGAGCGGAGGGGGACTCTCTCGGGTCGTAGATTTTCACAGTATGATAATAACCATCTCAGAAAATATCACGGTTTACAGTATTAATCAATTAATATATAAATAAATGGTATTATTAAATTATGGTTGTTATTATTATTATCATCAGATAAAATTACTTTTTTAGAATGATTGAATGACATTAGAATGACTTGAAACCATTTGGTTTGTTTTGTTTATTAAATGTTCAATAAAACTTGTCTAATCAACTCAATTCAATAATTGATAATGAATTAGATTAACAACTTATTTTTAACATTAATTATTATTCTTAAAATTCTCATAGAGTCCTATGAAATGTATTTTATTCAGAAAATTAATTTTCCTTTTTATGATTAAATACAAATATATTATCGAAAACACCATTTCGGGGGGGGGGGGGGGTGGGCAGGTGGTGTGGCCGTGGACTAACTTTACTATCATTTCATTGATGCGACTGCTTTATTTACACTGCATGCACCTTGAGGAGAAGTTTAAAAGACGAACACAGGACGACATTTTTCACCCGAAGTGCCAGTTTTTATGTTAATAACTGCACTGTTAACCCTTGCTGTAAAAAAGGGCCAAATTCTGACAATATCATACCATTTCCATTAAAACAGTGTTGCCAGTATTTTACTGTAAAAAAACCTGGTAAGGTCTAACAGTGTGTGCTAAATGTAGAATTCATGTCTGGCCATCAGGAGCAGCGGGAGAAACGGTGGCCTGGGTTATTTCGCCCGCGCCGCTGGTTTGTATTTATCTAGGCTAGCCCACTTATTCGTTATTACTTATATTGATGGATGCCTCGATGCCCCGAATGATTTAACTCGCCATTTGATAATTAAGTTCAATGCCATAAAACCTAAAATATCACTTCCGTATTTTTTACGGTAAAGCACTGCCAGTTTTTTACGGTAAAGTACTGGCAAACACAGATGCCAGTTTTTTACCGTAATCTTCAGATCACTGCCGTAAAACCTAAACTATTGCTACCATAATTTTTATGGTAATTCGCTTGCAATCAGCTGCCAGTTTTTTACCGTAAACTTTAGTTCAATGCCAAAAAACATAAATATTTCTACCTTATTGTTTTTTACGGTAAGGTACGGTAAATGCAACTAAGTTTTTTTTTACAGTGTACTTACAAAATCCATACATTTATAAGTATTTTACTGTAAAATTACATGAAATGTCCCGTGAGAGCTATTAAAGTTTTTCACTGTATATAGTAAGGGTACATACTGTTAAGCAATAACATGTCTTTTCCGTTGCTTTTTAACAGTTTTTTACCGTTAAAATTATGAACATTTTTTAGTGTGGTAAGAAGCCAAGAAAAGCATACGACGTACCCTGAAAAAGCTCTTTACTTTGAACATTGTCAGGAAACTTTTTTGATAGTGTTTCCATAAAATTGTGTATGTTCCAAAGTTTATCATTGATCATGTTTTTAATCATTTTTATTTATTATTGTGATTGTGATATTTTGTGATGAAAGACTTTCTGTCTCTCCTGTAGATCTCTGATCCCAATGAAGACACATATACAGCTCTTGATCTCAAGTCCACGACCTCTGACCTTTACGACACACTCACAGTAAGTGAGACGTCAAAGTCAGATACTCCATCACAGATGATCACATGACCGATCTCTCGCTCTCTTTCACACAGACCGTTGATCGCAGACCTCCTGAAGACTCCTGAAGACTCTTGATCCTCAGAGCTTTTCTAAACATGAGAATCCATCAGTAAGTGTCAGAACCTGCAGCTCTTCTCAATATAATCAATAAAACTCTCTTCAGTATAGTGTGATTGTTTTATCTATCTTGTGAAAGGGTTTATAATGTTGTTGATGAACTTCAGTCAGTCTTTCTTCATCTTATTGTTTGTTCAGATCAACAGGAAGAAGCTGCAGTGAGAGGCGGAGCACAAATGAACCAATCCTGAGCTCTGTGGGCGGAGCCACTGATGATTGATTTTATTCTGATATACTGAACAAAATAATAATTATGCGCATTCACAATGGAAAATGTATCAGGTTTTTTTTGCTCTCAAAGTGCTCAATATTATAAGCTTCTGTCATTATATGTTCCTGTAACTCTCCCTTTAAATGTTCAATTTTATTTGTGATCATCTCGTATTTGATTGTACTAACGTTATGAGCACATCGATACAGTAGTATTGATATATCGATACTCACAAGCTACTTAAATATGGTATTGATTGCATTAAAAAAATACAAATAATTAAATTATAATACAAAACATGGGTTTCTGCATTACTTTTATTTGTTTTCAATACTTTTTCATGTTTATGGATGTGATTTACCTTTAAGTGTATTTTTTTTTCTAAAAAATATTTTTTTTAAATCACATACCAATTTAAGAAATAACTGGTTTTGACATTGGCATTGTTAAAACTGTAACAAAAAGTATTGGTATCATATCAAAATAAAAAGTTTGTAATCGCCCAGCCCTAACAATCCCTCAATACTCTTACACAATCATGATGCTACGTCATTATTTCAGGTTAAATAACTCTGATTGGCTGAGAAATAGATACATTAGAAAATATCCACATAAAAACAAAAAAATCCACAAGAAAATATACAGCTGACACCAGGAGCCTGAGCACACACTCACACTCACACTCACACACACACACACACACACTCACACTCACACACACACTCACACTCACACTCTCACACACACACACACACACACACACACACACACACACACACACACACACACAAACACACACACACACACACACACACTCACACACACACACACACACACACACACATACACGTCTTTATTACTAACAGGGGACTATCGCTCTACACTGGCCAAGAGGGGACTAGTGTTTCTAGTCATTTTGAAGAAACAAAATGACATACAAAATTTTCTTTTAAGGTCTTTTTTCATAA
>JAVALU010000100.1:0-26105 GCA_030770095.1 Gila robusta | reverse complement strand
GGTAGTGACAGCAACTTTGTGTGCATTGCTTTGGACATGTTCTGCAAATTTTTGAGTTGCCTTTTTCCAGTTTCGGAAACCAGTTTTGACAAATGTTGGATCTGCATTCTTGGCCAAATTTGATTTTTCATGCCCAAAAGCTTGAGCACAGAAAAAACATAGGATTCCATTGACTCCTGGACTGTAGTGGAGCCAAGGAAATTCACGGTACCACTTTTCTTGGAACCTTAGCGTTTTGTTGGTGAGCTGCTGCACTGCAATGAGCTCCGGGTTAGCGTGGTTGGGTTCAGCTTCCTGCTTGCCTGCCTGCACTTCTTCGCTTGCTCCTGTTCCCTGTCTCTCCTATGAAATATGAAAATGTACTAGCCTGTTTCTGACATGACATAATTAAAATAAATTACCTGACCCTTTACAAAGCACATACCTGCAACTCTAATCTGCGTCTCCCTGTCTCACCCTCCCTGTCTTTAAGCAGCTTCACCTCATCTGTTCTCTGATATAAAAGTAAACAATTAACAAAATAGTTCAATAAACAAAAGTTCATCACAACTGAAACTATATTATAACGGTCAACAAAAAATATCAGGGCCTGGCTCTTTGTTTCTCTCCCAACACACAAGTGAGCAGGTAAATACAGTTTTTTTCGATTGCTAAACAACAGTGAGCACAACTGGAGCTACATGTGCAAAACTCTAACTACAGTCTGCACAGCAGCAGTTCATGTGGACCAAACTCTAGTTCGTTTTTCATTGCTTGAACACACTTTTCAAAACTCTACACACTTATCCCATGACTTTAACCACAACCTGCACAACACTGTGGATTTACAGCACTTTGTTCAAATGCTAACACACTGCTGTCAAAACTGTGAACCACACATTCAAAACAGAATAGATTTCAGCCTTGTGCCTTTCAAACACTTCTAACTACAGTCTGCACTACCAACAGTCACCTGGGCTAAACAGTTCACATCACCTGCAAAACTCATTCCAAGCAACACAACTCTTACTGTAACACATGGCTCAAAACAGGCTCAGAGCAGCCAAACACTACACGACCCTCACTGAGATAACACACATTGTCACTCAGAACACACTGAGAGAAAAAACACTAGCATCAAACACCAATACAGAAAATACAAACTTTTCATCTTTGCAGTTAAAACAATTTCAGTGACTTCATTCAAAGTAATATTTTCTTCAAAGAAAAGAGTGACATTCTTTCACATGATTTATTTAAATTTCTAGAACATAACAATTCTTTAAGGTAAATGAAAATTAGCAGTTTGCTTCAATATTCTGTAGTAATTTACGGAATTACAGTGATAAGAAAAAAGGTAGAAACTAAAAGTACATACTGTAATTCGAACAAATAAAACAAGACCTGCTCATCCTCTCAGCTGAAACTGCAGTCAGTGTGTGAAAGGCACAAGCTGAAATCTATTCTGTTTTGAATGTGTGGTTCACAGTTTTGACAGCAGTGTGTTAGCATTTGAACAAAGTGCTGTAAATCCACAGTGTTGTGCAGGTTGTGGTTAAAGTCATGGGATAAGTGTGTAGAGTTTTGAAAACTGTGTTCAAGCAATGAAAAACGAGCTAGAGTTTGGTCCACATGAACTGCTGCTGTGCAGACTGTAGTTAGAGTTTTGCACATGTAGCTCCAGTTGTGCTCACTGTCGTTTAGCAATCGAAAAAAACTGTTATATTAAACCACACCCATGTGATGATGTGACCATGTTAACAAATATATTCAAAACAAATAAAAACGCACTTTGGCTCCTACAAGAAGAACATTTAATTTGATAATATTCAAACTGTATTCACTACTTATGTACACTTCTTCCCTTTTATCACCACAAAATCAAAATCACCTGGCCTTTCATACAGCACATAACCTACCTGTAACGTTGTGCTGCTACTGCTTCTCCCTGTCTCACCCTCTCTGTTCTGAAGCAGCTTCTCCTCATCTGTGCTCTGATATGAAAACGACTGAGTTATGATCATATTGAGTCTACTAGCGTAGCCATAAAAGAGTCTCTGGATGTGCATCAGAAAAACTGTGTGTGCCACATTTATTTTCAGATTAATGTGCAAAAAACCCTGATTCTGCGTATCACTTACTTTACAGAATAGACTGGGCTGATGTGTAAAACTATGTATTTATGTATTAACTGTGTATTTATGATATTTTAACCTTTTTAAAGGGTATTTTTCCCTAATCGTTTTGAATGTATGGTTCATCTTTCATTTTAAATTCTTAAATTTGATCAATAAATTAAATTAGAATAATAAGACATATATGGCTGTTAACCATCAAATTAAATAATTTACTCTGAAAACTTACAACTGCATTAAATAATTTATAAGATTGATTTTAATATGTTTTGAATATGCAAATATGAAATTTTGGAAAGAATGATACTTTTAAACACGAAACTAAACCACCAGTAGGAGGCGGCAGGCGTCTTAATGAGTGCGTCATTGAGACATTTATTCAAACGATTCGATCAAACTGTTGATTCGTTCAGGAATTATTAGGCATTTATTTATTAACTGGTCATTGAATCTTTGACTCAACCGATTCGTTCAAAACGCTGAATCATTCAGTAATGAAAACGCTGTTAGCCTACTGTTCCTGTGAGAGGTGTTATGGTTCTGCTGTGATCTTTGATTGGAACGATTTTTGCTGCTAAAATAGAAGAAAAACCGTCAATATAGCGTCTAAATGTAAGTGATTAATATTAATTTCTTGTTTATTGAACTGCCATATGAAATTGGTGTCACATTTTCAATCGTAATGGCATTCATCACTCTTGGTCGTGTGATGTTGCTTAACTGTAACTTAGCTGTATCATGTTATAAATATAAAAACTCGTGTGTGAGCTGCTCATTTGTTTTCATTTCTCCTAATGAGGCGCCATAGATATGATGAGGCGCGAGCCTCAACAGCACCTTGTGATTACCAGACCTTCAGCGGCTGTTTGCGGATTGGTTGGCAGTCCGAATGTCGGCAGATATTTTTTTTTAACGATAATAATTTAAAAATTAAATTACATTTTAAATGAACAAATATTGTGAGTGAAAAACAATAATTTATTATTAAGACTTTAAAAAAAATTATGCAGCTATTTTTTAGGAGTCGCCTATGATTGAGCCTGCTTGTCATATTGCTGACAGAAAATGCTGCGGTTTAAAGTGGACTCGTTTGTCGTTTTCATTACACATAATGTTCTAGGCAACATTAACGTTAAATGTTTAGCTAACAGTCTGAAGTTACCTAGCAACAGTGTATGTTAACGTTACACCGTGTCCTAACTACACGCGACGCGATAAAATTCCAGAGACAGCAAGTGTGTCTGTCCACACTAGACGCGACTGTACTGTGAGACGCCACACGTCAATCAAAAATCACAGCCATTCAGAACAGCGTGTGGGCGGAGTCTCTCTGTGAAAGCGCACTGCTGGCCCGCACTCGCATTGGAAATGGGTAAGGACATAATCAAATCAAGAAATAACATTATTAAAAATCAAAACATTAACAAAATATACTTATTGACTCATTTTGTTATGAAGTACAGTTGTATGTTTGTATAGAATTCAGTTTGAATGCTATATTATATGCTTTCAAAATCTGAGGTAAATTATCCATTATCGCTTGTGGCACAGTGACCTATTTTTAACTAAAAATAAATAATGTGTACTCATAACCAGTGTAATTTCTTCATATGACAATCAGTTTATTCGATCTTGTTCATAGGGAAATTCATATCCATCCCGTCGCTTTATTATGGATGGAAGGAAAATTATATTCAAACTCAAATGAAACAATTTTAATACTATACAAAAAACTAATGAACACCTGAGATTATTAATCTGTGTGGGCGGATCTGTCAGCCGCGACGTCGCAGAAATAGGAACCGTTTCTAAATTAGAAACTTCGCGTGTCGCCGTCGCATCTGGTTAGGACAAAAACTCTGATTAACATGGAAAAGATACCTTTTATCGCGTGTAGTTAGGACACGGTGTTAGTCAGCGTTAGGCTAGCATCAACAAGTGTAACTGTTAGACAGAAAATTTGATTATCCTGACCTGAGCTAATTTACGGAATCAACCAACTCACATCTCCTTTCTTTTTTTTCATCCATGAAGACATTAAAGTCATATGTTGCTGGCGTTTCATGACTGACTGCGATACCGGCTGCTCATTGAACTTTCAGTGCGCTTACACTTTTTTTTAGAGTGTGCACGCGACGTTCCTGGACGCAGACGCGTCATGCTCGGTCCTGCTTCTCCGTGGCGATGACGGCGCGCGGTTAAAAAATCAAAACAAACGAATTTGAAATTGGGGGGACACAAACTGGATTTTGAAAAGTGGGGGGGACATGTCCCCCTGTCCCCATAGGAAATTACACCGTGTGTTCAGGACAGACTTTTGCTTGAACTCGACCTCACGCTGAATAAAGCTGTCTCAATAGCAGTGCAAATGGAGACCACATTAAAGAACTCAGAGATTCTTTTAGGTACTTTACAAGTTTGGGCCATACAGAGTCACCGGAATGTAAACAGGGTACCCACGGCCGGGGTCTTAAAAGCATTGAAAAAGTCTTACATTGATAATCTCAGATTAAGGCCTTAAAAGCCTTGAATTTGCTATACAAAGTCTTGGATTTCGTTACAAAGGTCTTATATACAGTGTATATATATATATTTGCCTTTCCTAGGATTAAGTTCATACCGTAACAAAATTAACTGTTACTAATGTAGGCTAATTCAAATTCATGCAGCATTGAGTGCACCTCGCGCTCCACGTTATAGCAGAAAAAGCGATAGCGCGCACTCGTTACTGTGGTTACTAAGCAAGTGAGGTACAGAACAAGATAGTAACCTAGCTAGTTTTATTTGTCGTCTGAAATGGGAAACTGTCTGTGTTCTGTCACGAGCCCCTTGCGCTGTTTGTGCGACTAAATCTGTGACATCTTAACATTGCATATTTATTGAACATTGTTATATTTAAAGCATTATCTGTTTTTTAAAGGTATTATAAAGGTAAAAAATGAAATGGAAAAATTGATTAAAGGGGGCAAATATTGTCACTTAATGGAAAAAGTGTGGCTGCAGTCTAAGTGGAAGAGGGGGGGGGGGGTTCAGGGGATACGGCACTCTAAACAACTGGAGAACCACGGAACTTAGGAAAAGGGATATATGTAGAACTGCACAAATGCTACTGCTAAAGAGCGCAATGTCAGTAATTTCTCATAAGCTTAATTGAATCGGCCTAGAGAGAATAACTATGACATTTTCTGTCTACAGACTACATATAAAATAACTACCAAAGTAAAGTAACTGTCAACTAAAACTATAAAAAAACGAATGACTCAAATGTGATTAAGACCAATAAGCATTTTCGTCTGAAGATGAAGACTAAGACTAAATCAAAAATGGCTGCCAAAATTAACACTGGCCTACACACCATAGCTGTCAACCTCCCGTTTTTTCCGGGTTTCTCACGTATTTTAGCTCTTTCCCGCTGTCTTCCCGTTTTAGTATTTTCCCGTAAAATATCCCGTATTTTCACGCTCTGATTGTGTGAGACGTACAAGCTCGGGCAGATTCGGCTTGAAGTCGTTCATCCTCGGATGCGGCGCCGCGCGCGCTGATACAAAAAAAGCCATGCACACAGCAAAGCGAAATGGGGTCTTGCGCACCCAACTCGTCATTTTTGCCGTGAGCACCTTCGCGCTCGTGCGGACGCGTCGAGTATAAACCATGGTATAAACGAAGCTTAACCCTAACTCCGTGTCAGCGCGCGCTCTGATCAGTAAAGGGGCACAGACCTCTCCCGAATCATCTCCTGCAGCAGCCTCCGAACTTCCGAAGCACCACTAACTCCGCCTCCGTTTCCCTCGTAAGCTGATATTAGTATTTAAAAATTCTCTATGATAAAAAATGTTTGTAAAAAATATTTTAATAACACGGTTTTGGCGGTTATAGAGTTCTAATGACGGTGTTCAACTATAACCGTCGTCTCACGGTTACGGTCACACACACCCTAACACACACACACACACACTGTCTCTCTCTCTCTACCTCTCTCTCTCTCACACACACACACTGTCTCTTTCTCTCTCTTACATAGGCTATGTAGGCCTATATGTAGTTATAAACTCTTTAGACTGTTAATGATTAGTGCTTTTTAAAAAAAGTTTGTGGGTAAGAATCGTGTAAAGAAAATCCCTTATTTTGGGGATGGATTCCGGGAAATCTCCCTTATTTTCAATGTTCAATGTTGACAGCTATGCTACACACATGTGCGCGCTACAGTACAATGCTTTTGTGCATGTATTAAATATGACTGATAATTTAAGTAAAATGTTTTATTTAATTCAAGTAGCCTACTTGTACATAATTATTTTCTAGGGTTTAAAATGTATACAGATTTGACATTTTCCCATCATACTTCTGTCGGAATGGGTACAAAGTTGGCATTGAATTTCATTTGAAATGGTATTAAAAAGGTCTTAAAAAGCCTTGAATTTAAGTTGGAGGATCCTGGGGTACCCTGGTAAGAGGATTCATACACAAAGTGAAAGTGAAAGAAGGTTTGTTCTGTTCATCAAAAATTGAGAAGACTGCCATTGTCAGTTAGGTAAGCAGTTTCAGATGAACTGAAAACCTGTTGGAGCATGACATAATTGAACGGGTGGGTGCATCCATGGGTCTCCCCAATTGTAGTGACACAAAAAAAGAGGTGGAATTCGCGTGTGCATTGATTTAGGGGAGCCCAATAAGGCTATAGTTGTAGATAGCCACCTCTTGCCCCATATAGAGGAACTGTTGGCAGAACTGCGTGGGGCGACAGTGTTCTCCACCATAGACCTGGCCTCAATATATCACCAGGTTCCATTGCATCCTGAAAGTCGAGATTTAATAGCATTTATTACTAAGGGTGCTCCGATTGATCAGTCGCCGATCATGATCGGCCGATAATTGCTTTGGGATGTGTGATCGGCGGTCTCTATAAAGGCCGATCAAGAAAAGCCGATCAGATGACGCAAAACTCGCGAGACATTTTTTTATGCCTTGGTAAAAATGGCTTCACCGGTCTGGCAATTCTACAAGGTGTGTGAAAAAGACAATTCATTAGCAATCAATCTGTGATTGAGCTACGTTTGAGCTCTTAAATGGTCTAGCAGTAGATCCTTTGCCAATTAAGCGTGTCAAGCTGCGTTCACACTACACGCGACCAAGTGACACGATACCATTCATTTTCAATGGTGAGCGGGCGACTTCCGGCGACACGCGCGGTCGTGACCGTTGGCGACTGGATGGGGCGTGTCTGACGACGCGACAAAGTTGAGATCTGTTTAACTTTATGCAAATGAAGAGCGACTTTCGGGAGCGACAACCAATAGGAGTGAAGTTAGTGGAGCGTGCCACTCTTCAGTGCTGAGTCTGACCGAGGCAAGTTGAACGAGAAGCTCATTTTAGCAGTCAGAAACTGTCCTATAATGTATGATATATCTCCGTGTACATACAGTGGTATTCACCGTACTGACTCCGTGCCTGGATGGTTTCGGGAATCCAGATAGACCGGTATTTGCCTGTTTGCTGCAGTTAAATAGCCGCGATGGCAAAGAACACTCACTGTTTCTCGTTCATCTTTAATATTATGCATTTTATGTACTGATTCCATTTATATTTAGACTTTTCCTTCCAAAATGTGTGTTTGTAGCGGCAAGAAAACGTATTTGTTGTCTAACATAGAGTAACATCCGGGAATGTCACTCACAAACATTACTAGGCAACCAGTAGTGGGAACGCCCTCCAGCGTGGCCACTGGCGACCTGCAGCGGCAAAGTCGCGTGTAGTGTGAACGCAGCTTCAGAGGTTGCGGGTTCTAATCTGCATTTAAATAGTTTTTTTCTCTCATCAAAACTGAATATGTTCATCAGTGGTTACAGAATATCAAGCAGGAGCACGTTTGTGTGCTTTTTATTTTGTGATTTCGCCGGAATAGAGAGTCTCCACAACGGCGATAGATTGAAGTGCGCGTCCGAGTGAAGACTGCGCCCGAGCCACAGAGAACACTGTATCCATGACACTGATCGCCGCGGCAACGAGCGCTCAGCTTGAGTAAGAAACAGCAATACATTTTAGCGCTAGATTTCTTATTTAATAGCGAACTAAATGAATGCTCTGCTAGTTAACTGGATATGTTTTATTTATTTGTATAAGGTACATCCGTGCGTGCCTCAATGTTACAAAAAGTGGTGGGGGACAATATCGATCCTTAGAAACAGTGGTGGGACACGACTTCACTGGATCTAAACAAATCAATCTAACCATAGATGTGACCAGTAGTGGTGTCTTTCTTAATCTGTTTAAAATAATTTTGCAAGCGTTTTTGCAAAAAATATATATATATATTGATGCTTGAAGTTTTTTTTTTTTTTTTTTGCTGCGCACTTTACTAACTGTGGTCCTTTTAAGTGTATTAGAAAAACTGATGGCTGACTAACTCAAAACGTTATTTTGGCTTGCAGTTTTTTGTTGCAGTTTTTAGTTCAAAGTAGTCTAAAGCTAAATTTAAAGACTCATATGTCTGTCTTTTATCTTTTTTTATTTTATATTCTACAGGAAAGTTGTATTTGTCAAGCCCTAAGCTGTTCCCAATAACCAAGCACAGGCTGCTAAGTTAATATGCTGGACATGTTGCTTGCAAATAAATACACAGGTGTCAATTCATGATACGCTGTCTTCTCTTAAAGGTGCAATGTGTAAAAAATTTGAGTATCTATTAACAGAAATGCAATATGACATCCATAACTATGTTTTCAGTGGTGTATAAAGAACTTACTTAATAAACCGTAATGTTTTTATTACCTTAGAATGAGACATTTATATCTACATAGGCGCGGGAATCCCCTTCTATGAAGGTCGACATATTGTGACGTCATGTTTCTACCGTAGCCGACAGCGAACACACAGCGCTACAGAGCGCGTTTCGTCACTACCTTGAAAGAGAAGCCGCAGAAAGCTAGAAGCTAGCCATAAACACCGTGAGTAGTGACTTTTCCCTTTGTCAGTGGTGTAAAATATGTAGTTGGATTGTTTCATGTAACTTAGTTCTTCTCCCTCGCTGTGTTATGGCTTTGCTATGTGGGGATAAATGTGCTGGTTACGTTCGTGAGACAGCTGATTAGTACTCTTGTCATTGACCGTAAAACAGTAACGTTACAGGAATCACCAACCCGTCGATCGCGGTCGACAAGTCGATCTTGGAAGCATTTTAAGTCGATCGGGAAGAGTTTTCAAAATCAGAGAAAAAAAGCCTGTTGTGTGTAGTAAACGGTGTCTAGGGGATGCAGAGGCGCGCGCGCTGTTACAATCATGCCATTTTTGCCGCGCGCACCTTTGGGCTCATGCGGACGCGTCGAGTTTAAACAAGGCTTTACGCTTTAACCAGCTCAGCCACAGTAACAGCTCATATTTAGCCAGCTAAACTTTTACTACCCTGTTAGAAAAAATATATAGTTGCATATAGTTTCATGTGTTTCTTCTCCCTCGCTGTATTATGGGTTTGCTATGTGGGGGGAAATGTGCTGGTTACGTTTGTGAGACAATCAGCTGATTACTATTATTATATTATATATTAAGACCCTTGATCCTCACCTGACTATGGCTTTGTAAACTTTATCCATGATGTGGTTTATAATGGACTGTGGTACAGAAACAGTGACAATGTTACACACTCTTCTTGGCTTACTCTGGCTATTCTCTGCTGTCTCAGACGACGATATGTTTGTCCAGTTTCAGGCACCGTAGCTTCTTCGAAAGGGAGGGGTGAGCAGTGGGCTGAGCCATTAGTGCAACTCGCAACCGAACCGCTAGATGTCGCTAAAAATCACACACTGCACCTTTAATTGTAATTAGTGGTCAAAATATCGGCATCGGCCGATAAGCTTTTCTGATTGGCCGATGTGTTGGAAGCGGGACTTTTATTTTGACGGCGCTGCAGACTTTTATTTTGACGGGCGGCGCTGAGAACACCAGCACCTGAGAAGAGAACGGCAGCGCCTGAATCTGATCACACAGCGCTCACTCACATTCTCCGTCTCTCTGTCAGTCATATCTAATACTTTGTTAGACAGAACCGGTGGCTACAGAACTGATAATCAAAGAAAGTAAATGGTATGCGAAAAAGTAATGCGTTTGCTTTTATATTATTAGGCAAACAATCAGGCTAGAATACTTTCTCATTTACCGTCAACATTCAGCAAATGCGCATCTACATAATTTAAACAAATCTCTGAATATCTAATAAACATTTAATTTCACAAACCTTGCCGATTTAATCGAATCCAGCTGATATCTTGTGAAGTGTGCATTTGTAGCCTGCATAAATGTGTTCCTGCGAGTGACGGTCAGTCCGTGTGAAGTGAGTAAATGCGAACAGAAGATCAGCTTCACAGGAGACGCGATCGAAAAACTTTAAATCCTTCATTTTAAAACATGCTGTGCTATATCCAGTTGCCCACTGTGTCATATTCATGTCGTTTTCACTGTGTGCTGTACGGAAATTAGCGTTACCTTGTCAAAAGTCAAAGTGAAAAAAATATGATTATCAGTGCGCATGAAATGACCAGATTACTGAGTGCCCTGTTACAGTGTTTACTTCCTTTTTATTCACATATTCATATACGCATAGTGGCATTTGCCTCCCGAACTCTTTTGTCAGCTCAAAGAAAGTACTCGACTGTGGAGAGGGAAGCACTGGGTTGTGTGTGGAGTATTGAAAAATGGAGGACGTATTTCTGGGGTGGACATTTCGTTCTGCGCACTGACCACCAAGCCCTTACAAAGCTTCTTACATCAGGCACAGGTTAGAGCTGACATGCGAATTGCTAGGTGGTCAGCCCGTCTGTTATGCTATTCCAATGATGTTGTATTCCTCCCTGGGAGATACAACACAACAGCAGACTGTCTCTCTCGACTCCTCTTACTGAGACGAGTGAACCAACAGATGAACCAGAAATGGTCGCCACTGTTTTTCACTTACTTGCTTTGTCAGTCTCTGAGTTCTCTTCTGTATCGGAGAGCTGCCTCCAGTTAGCCCAACTTCGTGCACAGATGAAGAATGTCTGGGCTAAAAACAAGAAGTCAGTGAAACAAGAAATAGAACCTTACTTTCACATCAGACATGAGCTTTCTGTGGAGGGAGGGTCCCCTAATTATGTCTATTCACTGATCAATGTCTATTATTTCCATTGTCTCTGCGTCCAAGACTGGTGAATTTAGCTCATGAAGGACACCAAGGCATTCTACGGACAAAACAAAGGCTTCGCGAGCTCTACTGTTGGCCGAAAATGGGCAGAAGTGTAGAAACTCTGATTGCCTCAGTTTTGAAATGTCATCTAAACGACAAAACGGCCTGCACCTGCATCTGCGCCTCTCGTACCTGTGGAACTACCTAACGGTCCAAGGGAAAAGGTAGCTATCAATATTATGGGACCATTTGAGACTGCTACATCGGATTGCCGCTACTCCATAACTCTGGTAGACTACTACAGTAAGTGGCCAGAAGTAGATTTTGCATCGCAAGTGACAACAGATGTCATAATAACCTTCCTGGACACCATCTTCAGTAGAGAAGGTAATCCACACTGCTCAGTGTCTGATAATGGTCCACGACTAACATCTACTTCTTTTGCTGACTTTTTTTGAAGAAGCGTAACATTCAGCATATGTACTCCAGTGTATATTATCCACAGGCCAACGGGGCAGTAGAAACGATTTAATAGAGTGTTGAAACAATGCATCCAATCTGTAATTCAGGAAGAGAAGCCCTGGAAGGCAGCTGTGACACAGTTCTTGCATAATTTCCAGGCGACGCCACATGCTACCACAGGGGCTACACCTTTCGAACTCCTGCGTGGCCGCAAGATGCGTACACAATTGGATGTCCTGCCTGTCAGCACGGAAGTGAAGACATATTCTGAGATCAAACACACTGTGACACGTAAACAGCAGAAATGTAAAGACTATACTGACAAAAAGAGAGGAGCTAAGGTACCCAAATTCAAGGAAAAGGACTGGTGCGTATTAAGAAACCTGAGCATGTTCACAAAGGCTCAACATGGTACACTGCTCCATTTTTGGTGAGAAGGAGAGTTGGTCCAAACACCTTCCTGTTGGAGTTTGGGAATAAATGGAATGCGTCTCGTCTCACTGGAGTTCCTAATAAGGTGTTAATAAGTTTGGGAAAAACACCAGAAGGGAAACCAAGCTTACAGCCTCATGCTCATGTAAAGGAACCGCAAACGACTCCTAGAAGAAGTGTGAGAGTTCTTAAACTACCAGATTGGTTGAAGGACTTTGTGTTAGAGAAATAAATAGATGCAATGGTGCTGAAATAGTCCATGATTCAAATCCAGTCAATTATTGTTTTGGTTGTTTACTTGGATTAGGTTTTAATGTTATTAAGGCACTCCTTAAAGAAAGTGCTTGAAGTTAATAATCCATTTGTTTTGGCTAATATAACTTGTTTTATATAAAGAGGTAAATAGTGTCTTAATTCTATATTACTTAAAGTGTTTGGAATAGAGTATGGTATTAACCCTCTGAGGTCGCGCGATAGTCTCGCTTTTTTTCTTATCAGTGCAAAAGAAACTCAAAATACTCTGTTGATTTTGATCTTACATATTAAGTGTTGTACATCATTAGATTCTGATAAGTGTCTATTTTTTTGTGGATACTCACAATAAAAACAAAGTGTTGTGCTTTTCGCCAAATAAAGAAAAACAAACATGATGCGCGTTCTGCCTTCTCTCTGTCAGTTAAGTCCATTCTGAAACGCGTCCGAAAATTAACTGTAATTCCGCGAATACTTGTCATACAGGCACGAGTGTTTTTCCATAATGAAGCTTGAACTCTCTTCTTTTAAATGAATTAATTTATATAAAAAACAAATATTCTCAGTTTATGTAATCTGTATGAAAAGAGAGAGATGTCAGTATTTTTCTTTCCAGCTCATTATACCTCATTGCGCGTTAATGTGCCACGCCCACGGAGAGCGCGCGGTATTCAAACGCAAATGATCTAAGGCAAGCCATTCAAACATGCCAACGCCCACCAGCTGGATTATAAAACACATCGTGTTTAGTAAGTATCTTGTACAGCTGTGTACACAGCGTATCCTTTCGCTGTGAGGAATAATACTATCTAATAACCCTGGAATAGAAGTGTTGGTAGTTTCATTTCGAGGAGCAACGGATCCAGCTGATGTAGTAAGTCATTTATTCTTAAAGTAACACCAGGTAACTTTTCAACCTTCATAATATATTTCCAAGTCTCTTGTGATGGTACATCGACTTACAATAGGTTGAATGACACGTCTGCCATAGCCTGACGGGGTCTGTAGCGTTTTTAATCGTACTTTTAAACTTCGGGTTTCGGGTAGTAACCGGCGAACAAAGAGAACTACAAAACTCGACTGCTTTACGGCATATACGTCACTTCCACCACCACCCCCACTTCCTTAAAATCGCAGGGCTGTCAAGTGTCACGCATTGAGCGTGACAGTCACTCATTTCGGTCTTTTGTCACGCTCTCCCGCCACACATTGTATTTCTCACGCTGAAAAACTATTTGTAATATATTTAATATGCCGCAGCGCCCAAAACTCTGGCCGCGCCGCTCTCACTGTGGAACAGGCATGAATTCAAGCGCGTCTCCTCTGGTGTTGTTCGTCTGGTGTTGTTAGCCAATCAGAAAATAGCACTATTGTATCTGGGTAACATTTAACGCAACAACCAATGACACCCCGTAGTCTGGGCTCTGGGGTGTTTTTTTGTCTGCCTGACTATGTTACGGAAGCTATCTTATCCTCCGTTTATCTTCATGAATCAGGTAATGATTATTTGTCTTGCCTCAAGCTATAATGCAAATCGATTTGTAAAATTTGCAGATTTATTTATGGTAGCTTGACATTATAATATTGACGATATATGGTTATTATCTACCACTCAAACATTGCATTGAAGTATCATATAGATTCAGTAAAACGGTAACCAATAGACTAGGCTACTAATGACACTGGCTTGTAAACGTGATCATCGCAATCTTTTGTCGTTAGAAAAAAAATTAAACCCATGAAATTATATTCATATGACATGCTGAAATATATGCCACTGTACCTGGGATGAAGACATTTCACACGCGACGCAAGCATGGTTGTCAACAAATGCACGATGACAGAGTTTACGACAGTAGTAGAGGACAGTACTGTTTCCCAACTGTAGGGGGACCCCGAGAGCAAAAGCTACCTGGTGTTACTTTAAGTGCTTTGTTCTAATCGCGATATTGAATAGTGTCTGACTGTAAACCGCAAAAAGACTGTTTAAATATGAATTGCGTGTCTGTGTGTAGGCTACATGATGAATGAACGGCATGCAGGCCCGCGCGCTTTGTTTACTACAGTTATACAGCGCGTGTCTGTGCCGTTCATTCACTCTCGCACCTACATTAGTAAACGTTATGTTTACATGAACACATCCAAACTATATTGCTATAGCCTACTAAGATGAGTAAAAATAGACTGAAATATGTTGAAATAATGTCTGTATAAGCAACAAGCTGCAAATTCACATGTATATACTAATATATCATACACAATATGTTACAGACTAAATATGAATGTTTAGACAAGATTTTGTTATTAGTTTTGGATAGATTATAAAGTTTTGACTGTAAAAAAAGACTACTGTCACATTAAATAGTTAAGCTTTTGTTCACCAATTTCTGCTCATAGTTAAATATACTATAGTATGATGTTTTGTCAAAAATAAAGTAGGTATATTGAATTATCAACTAAGATGTTATTATAGTGTTTGTTCCAATATTCAAACTAATGAATCCTTACCTTTTTTAATACGTATGATAAAATGTATACTTTTTACAAAGAAATACACTTGAAATATTGTTAAAATTGTAATTGTTGTTGTAATTGTAACCTATTTGTAATTGGTTACAATTTCTAATTGTAAAATATGTGTATATAGATCATTTCTTTTGTCCTTGCATTCTTTGGGATCCTGTGACACACCTGTGTGAAAGGGCTAATTAATATGCAGCTCATTATAGGGCTCATTATCCGGCCTTTGTCTTCTCAGGTGTGAACACGCCTCCACGCATATTGCCTTTCCAAACAAAAGGTGTCTTATAAAATTTAAATCAATGTATTGTTTTGTGTAAATTATTAGGCAGGATGATTTTCAGATCATTTTGAAGCAAAAATTCTAGGCAACAACACTCATTAGTCAAAAGTCTTGTGGACACATATTTAGTATGTGTTTTGTGGCCTTATTTCAGACACTTTAAGTTTTTGTTTTTTCAATAACCATGCATAAGCAATATTCTCTCAAAAATACAAACATGTACATACATGTTGCTCACATATTACGGTAGCCCCGTTTGTGCTATATAGAGTGAATTTACACCTTTGCCATTAACATGTTTATAAATAACTGAAAAAAGCACAAATGTCAGAGCATGTCAGAACACCTCAAGGACCCCAAAAACCCCTTAGACCTCAGAGGGTTAAATTGTAATGTTCCAAGACAGTACCCTAACCAAAATGCTTCAAAGAAAAAAGGGAAATGTTGTGTCTGCAGAGTTATTGTGTAGCCACTAGATGACAGTGGAAGGAAGGAAAAGAAAATGGTTGCAAAGAGAAGAAAGAAATACACACTCGTGTCTGTGCTTGCTGCTTTATTTTATTACAAGACATAAAACATCAAAATACATATTTTTTATGTGGTTGTATATACACAGTACACAATTTAAAAATCTGTACATAAGTCTTCTGTTTCAGATTTATACATTATTATTTATTTCTTCTCTTGGTATTATTTAAATGTTCTTCTGTTCTCGTGTCATGTATGTATGTTTATTTATATGTATGCATATATGTATGTACCAAGAGCTCCTGTAAAACCACAACAAATTCCTTGTGTGTTTGCGCACACTTGGCAAATAAAAGCTCATTCTGATTCATATACTGAAAATGATTTTGAAGTTTATTATTAATGTTATGGATTTATTTTTGTTTATAAAAACTTAACTTAAAAATCAGTAGCTATGCAAGCTAATATAGCAGATGTAGATATCAGTTACAGTGGGACCTCCTGCAATAAATCGATTCTGTTTGCTCTTTGTGTATTAGGGAAAGATCAGGCTCACCTGAGTCCAGCTTAGTGTCTATGAGGAGTGACCATTCAAAAGAAGTTAGACCGCCAAGCTTCGGTGAGAAAACAACATCTACCAAAAGGTATTTCTTGTTTGTCACATATTTACAGTGTCAGAAAGTATTTCAGTGAGTAACATGAAATTTTATTTACATTAAAAACTTTTTCTGAAATGATCAGTGTTGGATAGAGGTAATTTGCTGGTTTGGTAATTGTTTGACCAAATTATAAAGACATCTGTGAATCTTTTAGTTTCCATGTGATTTGTTTTGTGTGATTTAGTTACAAAGGACAAAAGACCACAGTAAATATTGGTGCAGAAATTGCACGGTGGGAAAGTCTAAAGGTTCAAAAGGGAATGAACAGTGATATTTTAGAAGATATTTCGTTCCTGCAGTTAATGTTGTCACTGAGAGACACAAATTTAGGCAAAGGACACAGCGGACTGATGAAACTATTAATCAGTTCCTGGCTACTTTATGGGAGCTTTCGGTTGCACGTGATTTCAGAGAAATGGAAGAACAAATGTTACACGAGCAGCTAATGGAGCGAGCAGCTAATTCACGCGTTCGGGACAGACTTTTGCTTGAACCCGACCTCACGCTGAATAAAGCTGTCTCAATAGCAGTGCAAATGGAGACCGCATTAAAGAACTCCGAGATTCTTTCAGGTACTTTACAAGTTTGGGCCATACAGAGTCACCGGAATGTAAAACAAATGGACAGAAAGACAATACCTTCCCCTTCGTCAGATCGGTCAGTTGTGGATCCAACAACCATCTGGCTAAAAAACCTTCATGTCCAGCCATCAAAGAAGTATGCAATTCATGTGGAAAAATTGGGCACTTTGCCAAAGTTTGCTGATCATCAGAGAAACAGGTGCGTGAGATTGTTATACCAGAGCTCACTGTACTATACATGAATGATCCTAAGACTGTGACAGACAAAATTCTCTGTTCAGTGCAAATTAAAAAAAAATATGGACATTGTCAACCAGTGTAGTTAATTGTGGACACGGTCTTATCAGTATCAATGCTGCCCAAGAGCATTTACTGTAAACATTTTGCTTCATGCACCCTCAATCCAGCAACAGGTGTTACTGTGATTACAAATGAGAATTCTGAAATACTGCCAGTGCATACTGTAGGATGCGCAAGAGGATTCATACAAAAAGTGAAAGAAGGTTTTGTTCCTGTTCAGCAAAAATTGAGAAGACTGCCATTGTCAGTTAGGCAAGCAGTTTCAGATGAACTGAAAAACCTGTTGGAGCATGACATAATTGAACGGGTGGGTGCATCTCCATGGGTCTCCCCAATTGTAGTGACACAAAAAAAGAGGTGGAATTCGCGTGTGCATTGATTTAAGGGAGCCCAATAAGGCTATAGTTGTAGATAGCCACCTCTTGCCCCATATAGAGGAACTGTTGGCAGAACTGCATGGGGCGACAGTGTTCTCCACCATAGACCTGGCCTCAATATATCACCAGGTTCCATTGCACACTAAAAGTCATGGTTTAATAGCATTTATTACCCAGGACGAGCTGTTCCGTTATAAACGTGTTTCTCATATGGACTGGCTTCGGCCACGCCTGCTTTCCAGAAGATGATGACTGCTATACTGCACAGATTGCCAGGTGTTCAAGCCTACTTGGATGACCTAATTGTTTGCGTTGACACAGAGGACATCCATGAAACTCACTTAAAAGCTGTACTTCACTGTCTGAACAAAGCTGGTCTGAAACTAAATATGCAGAAATGTACATTTAAGCTGCAAACCTTGACAGTTTTTGGGCACACGATTTCTAAAGAGGGATTACATCCAGACCCTGACAATGAAGCTGCTGTCGTGCACGCACCTGCTCCCCATAACATGTCCTCACTGCGCTCATTCCTGGGCCTTACGTCTTAATAAAGTAAATTTCTACCTGACTACGCAACAGTGGTTGAACCCCTGCGTGAAGTTTTGAGAACCTCCACTGACATGAACTTTCTCTGGACTGATAAGGCTGATCAAAGTTTTACCACCCTGAAGACACTCTTATCAAGAGCTCTATTCGATCTCTGATTGTCAACTTGCATGAGTACTTATGCTTCTGATTACAGTGTGGGAGGAGTCCTTTCTCAGCTACACGCTGATGGTACTGAGCGCATAGTGGCATTTGCCTCCCGAACTCTTTCGTCAGCTCAAAGAAAGTACTCGACTGTGGAGAGGGAAGCACTGGGTTGTGTGTGGAGTATTGAAAAATGGAGGACGTATTTCTGGGGTGGACATTTCGTTCTGCGCACTGACCACCAAGCCCTTACAAAGCTTCTTACATCAGGCACAGGTTAGAGCTGACATGCGAATTGCTAGGTGGTCAGCCCATCTGTTATGCTATTCCTATGATGTTGTATTCGTCCCTGGGAGATACAACACAACAGCAGACTGTCTCTCTCGACTCCTCTTACTGAGACGAGTGAACCAACAGATGAACCAGAAATGGTCGCCACTCTTTAACTTACTTGCTTTGTCAGTCTCTGAGTTCTCTTCTGTGTCGGAGAGCTGCCTCCAGTTAGCCTAACTTTGTGCACAGATGAAGAATGTCTGGGCTAAAAACAAGAAGTCAGTGAAACAAGAAATAGAACCTTACTTTCACATCAGACATGAGCTTTCTGTGGAGGGTCCCCTAATTATGTCTATTCACTGATCAATGTCTATTATTTCCATTGTCTCTGCGTCCAAGACTGGTGAATTTAGCTCATGAAGGACACCAAGGCATTCTACGGACAAAACAAAGGCTTTGCGAGCTCTACTGTTGGCCGAAAATGGGCAGAAGTGTAGAAACTCTGATTGCCTCAGTTTTGAAATGTCAGCTGAACGACAAAACGGCCTGCACCTGCACCTGCGCCTCTCGTACCTGTGTAACTACCTAACGGTCCAAGGGAAAAGGTAGCTATCAATATTATGGGACCATTTGAGACTGCTACATCGGATTGCCGCTACTCCATAACTCTGGTAGACTACTACAGTAAGTGGCCAGAAGTAGATTTTGCATCGCAAGTGACAACAGATGTCATAATAACCTTCCTGGACACCATCTTCAGTAGAGAAGGTAATCCACACTGCTCAGTGTCTGATAATGGTCCACGACTAACATCTACTACTTTTGCTTACTTTTTTTGAAGAAGCGTAACATTCAGCATATGTACTCCAGTGTATATTATCCACAGGCCAACGGGGCAGTAGAAACGATTTAATAGAGTGTTGAAACAATGCATCCAATCTGTAATTCAGGAAGAGAAGCCCTAGAAGGCAGCTGTGACACAGTTCTTGCATAATTTCCAGGCGACGCCACATGCTACCACAGGGGCTACACCTTTCGAACTCCTGCGTGGCCGCAAGATGCGTACACAATTGGATGTCCTGCCTGTCAGCACGGAAGTGAAGACATATTCTGAGATCAAACACACTGTGACACGTAAACAGCAGAAATGTAAAGACTATACTGACAAAAAGAGAGGAGCTAAGGTACCCAAATTCAAGGAAAAGGACTGGGTGCGTATTAAGAAACCAGAGCATGTTCACAAAGGCTCAACATGGTACACTGCTCCATTTTTGGTGAGAAGGAGAGTTGGTCCAAACACCTTCCTGTTGGAGTTTGGGAATAAATGAAATGCGTCTCGTCTCACTGGAGTTCCTAATGAGGTGTTGATAAGTTTGGGAAAAACACCAGAAGGGAAACCAAGCTTACAGCCTCATGCTCATGTAAAGGAACCGCAAACGACTCCTAGAAGAAGTGTGAGAGTTCTTAAACTACCAGATTGGTTGAAGGACTTTGTGTTAGAGAAATAAATAGATGCAATGGTGCTGAAATAGTCCATGATTCAAATCCAGTCAATTGTTGTTTTGGTTGTTTACTTGGATTAGGTTTTAATGTTATTAAGGCACTCCTTAAAGAAGGTGCTAGGAGTTAATAATCCATTTGTTTTGGCTAATATAACTTGTTTTATATAAAGAGATAAATAGTTTCTTAATTCTATATTACTTAAAGTGTTTGGAATAGAGTATGGTATTAAATTGTAATGTTCCAAGACAGTACCCTAACCAAGATGCTTCAAAGAAAAAAGGGAAATGTTGTGTCTGCAGAGTTATTGTGTAGCCACTAGATGACAGTGGAAGGAAGGAAAAGAAAATAGTTGCAAAGAGAAGAAAGAAATACACACTTGTGTCTGTGCTTGCTTCTTTATTTTATTACAAGACATAAAACATCAAAATACATATTTTTTATGTGGTTGTATATACACAGTACACAATTTAAAAATCTGTACATAAGTCTTCTGTTTCAGATTTATACATTATTATTTATTTCTTCTCTTGGTATTATTTAAATGTTCTTCTGTTCTCGTGTCATGTATGTATGTTTATTTATATGTATGCATATATGTATGTACCAAGAGCTCCTGTAAAACCACAACAAATTCCTTGTGTGTTTGCGCACACTTGGCAAATAAAAGCTCATTCTGATTCTGATTCATATACTGAAAATGATTTTGAAGTTTATTATTAATGTTATGGATTTATTTTTGTTTATAAAAACTTAACTTAAAAAGCAGTAGCTATGTAAGCTAACAGAACTGTATAGCAGATGTAGATATCAGTTACAGTGGGACCTCCTGCAATAAATCGATTCTCTTTGCTCTTTGTGTATTAGGGAAAGATCAGGCTCACCTGAGTCCAGCTTAGTGTCTATGAGGAGTGACCGTTCAAAAGAAGTTAGACCGCCAAGCTTCGGTGAGAAAACAACATCTACCAAAAGGTATTTCTTGTGTTTCTTGTTGGTCACATATTTACTGTGTCAAAGTATTTCAGTGAGTATCATGAAACTTTATTTACATTAAAACCTTTTTCTGAAATGATCAGTTTTGGATAGAGGTAATCTGCTGGTTTGATAATTGTTTGACCAAATTATAAAGACATCTGTGAATCTTTTAGTTTCCATGTGATTTGTTGTTTTGTGTGATTTAGTTACAAAGGACAAAAGACCACAGTAAATATTGGTGCAGAAGTTGCATGGTGGGAAAGTCTAAAGGTTCAAAAGGGAATGAACAGTGATATTTTAGAAGATATTTCGTTCCTGCAGTTAATGTTGTCGCCGAGAGACACAAATTTAGGCAAAGGACACAGCGGACTGATGAAACTATTAATCAGTTCCTGGCTACTTTATGGGAGCTTGCAGTTGCATGTGATTTCGGTGAAATGGAAGAACAAATGTTACGTGACCAGCTCGTGGAGCGAGCAGCTAATTCACGCGTTCGGGACAGACTTTTGCTTGAACCCGACCTCACGCTGAATAAAGCTGTCTCAATAGCAGTGCAAATGGAGACCGCATTAAAGAACTGAAAAACCTGTTGGAGCATGACATAATTGAACGGGTGGGTGCATCTCCATGGGTAGGGCTGGGATGGTTACCGCAATACCGCGGTCATGTGATGCCTACCGCGGGTCTGAGCTCGTCACCGTCATCGCCGCAAAAAAAAACATTGGCCTGCATATATGTGCACGGTGTGTCTAATGACATGGATTCATTGATTCTAATGAAATGGATTGTCTAATGACATTGTTTCTTACATGGATTAAAGGTTTTCTAAACAAAACTTATCAAAAGATGGAGCAAATCCGACCTTTCGTGAGTTGAGGAGCGCAATGTTCCATGACACATAATAACATTACATTCGTATTAGAGATGCGTGGATGGGCTATTATTATTTCATCCGTAACCGCATCACAAAACTCATCATCCGTCCATCATGCATTCGCACCAACGTTTTTTGACCAATTTTCAAAGCTGCACCCGCCAGCCATCCGCTGATTGTTTTAAGGTCTATGGGCGATGCGAGGCGCTGCTGCAGCGAGGCTAGAAAGCTCTTGTCTGTTCTAGAAAGGAGACTGATCCAATGCAGCAAAGATATTTAAAGGCTAAAGTCCCTATTATAGCCTATTGGCTATGTTGTATCCCCAGAATATCAGCAGTGAACTCCGTCTCCGATCGGCGCACAGGGACAAAAATAAATAAATATCCTAAATAAAATGCACATCGGCAAACCTGACCTTACCAGGCTACTGTACAATTTTATCATTTAGTTTTTAATTTTGTTTACAAGTAGACATTTCAAGCTTTCTATTTATTTCTCATGTCTGTGAGGCAAGTAGCCTATATTAATTCTGTATTACTTACAGTGTTTGGAATAGAGTATGGTATTAAATTGTAATGTTCCAAGACAGTACCCTGACCAAAATACTTCAAAGAAAAGGGGAAATATTGTGTCTGCAGAGTTATTGTGTAGCCACTAGATGACAGTGGAAGGAAGTAAATGAAAAGAGTAGTAAAGAGAAGAAAGAAATACACACTTGTGTCTGTGTTTGCTTTATTTTATTACAAGACGTACAAACATCACAATACATATACATATTTTTTATATGGTTGTATATACACAGTACATAATGCACAATTCTGTACATAAATCTTCTGTTCTGTTCCAGATGTATACTATTATTATTTATTTCTTCTCTTGGTCTTATTTAAATGTTTTCTGTTTTTGTGTCATGTATGTATGTTTATTTATATGCATGTATGTATGTACCAAGAGCTCCTGTAAAACCACAACAAATTCCTTGTGTGTTTGCGCACACTTGGCAAATAAAAGCTCATTCTGATTCTGATTCATATACTGAAAATGACTCTGAAGTTTATTAGCAATGTTGTGGATTTATTTTTGTTTATTAAAAAAACTTAACTTAAAAAAGCAGTAGCTATGTAAGCTAACAGAACTGTATAGCAGATGTAGATATCAGTTACAGTGGGACCTCCTGCAATAAATCGATTCTGTTTGCTCTTTGTGTATTAGGGAAAGATCAGGCTCAACTGAGTCCAGCTTAGTGTCTATGAAGAGTGACCATTCAAAAGATGGTAGACCGCCAAGCTTCGGTGAGAAAACAACATCTACCAAAAGGTATTTCTTGTGTTTCTTGTTGGTCACATATTTACTGTGTTAGAAAGTATTTCAGTGAGTATCATGAAACTTTATTTACATTAAAACCTTTTTCTGAAATGATCAGTGTTGGATAGAGGTATCTGAATCTTTTAGTTTCCATGTGATTTGTTGTTTTGTGTGATTTAGTAACAAAGGACAAAAGACCACAGTAAATATTGGTGCAGAAATTACACGGTGGGAAAGTCTAAAGGTTCAAAAGGGAATGAACAGTGATGTGGAACTGGCATCTTTTCTTCTCAACAGGTGGGGACACAAACACAACTTTTAAATAACACAGTTCACATTTTAGTTTAATTTACAACAAACAATTCACCATGCTAGAATTCATAATTATTATTATTATTATCATATTTTTTTGCCAGTGACCTGGCTTTTAAAATGTTGTACTGTACATTGTGCCATTTGAAGAAAATTCAGCATCTTTCATGTGTTAAAATACATAAAGGGATAGTTAACCCAAAAATGAAAATTCTATCATCATTTACTCACCCTCAAGTTGCTGAACAAAAAGTTTCTATGCTGAACAAAAAAGAAGATATTTTGAATAATGATGAAAAACAAACAGTTGTTGAGCATCACTGACTGGGAGTCAATTGGGACCATGCACTTTTTGGTTATGAACATTCTTCAAAATATCTTATCTTGTGTTGAGGACAACAAAGAAATTTATACATGTTTAGAACAACTTAAGGATGAGAAAATGATGACAAAATTTTAATTTTTGGGTGAATTATCCCTTTAAAAAGACCATGTTTATATGCTTTGTCATGTGAGTTGTGTGATAATATTCTTGGACTGTGACATTGATGTCTTCAGTCAGTTTTTACAGAGATTAATCACTAAGGGTGCTTGAATATACCTTCATGAAATAAAAAAATCCCCCATAAGAAATAAAAACAGAAAACACTGCTAATACTGTTCTTGAGAATTATCTTATGTCGTATAAATTTGAAGCTTCTTATCAACATACTGTAAATTTGTTTGCAAAAAAATGATGTTTCCAGTTCTAGTTTTTCGTCTAATGTTGCATAAACAATGACCACATTTATTTTGCTAACAGGGTTCAGTATGAGAAAAAAACAGACTTTCAGAGTTGCCGCTTTAAGAAGTTCAGAGAAAATCTCGTCTGGGTCTTTCAGGTATGGAAGAATATTGTTTTGTAATATTTGTATTGTTTGCATTTATATTATAATGAACAAATGGGTTTTTCAACTAATGTAAAATAGTGTATTTTTATTTTAAAAAAGACAACTAATTAATGTATTTAGCATTTCCCCTAGCATTTTAGTTGTGTACACATTAGGGGTGTCACGATTCTCCAAATCTTCGATTCAATTTTCGATTCTAAGGTCACTGTTCGATTCGATTCTCGATTTTTACATTTACTTTTTTTAAAGCCGAAACCGGCCAATCAGGATGCTCTCTGTCTTACATGCGCTTCATGAGGCACACACGCAGGTCTTTGCTCTCTCCCTCTCTGCCTCTCTGCCGTGCGCGCGCTATACGGTTTGGAGCACAGTTTTTTCTTTCTCGCATGCGCGCTCTTGCTCGCTCACTCTAGATTCCGGGAGATTTTAACTAATTTGCGTGCATCAGGGAGCCGCTATCAATATGCGGGAGACTCCCGGAAATTCCGCGAGACTTGGGATGTCTGCAAACTGTGGCTTTTTTGAAGCGCGAACGTTGTCAACATAACTCACTGGAAATCCAAAAAACGTCCACACCTGCGACTTCAATGAAAGAGGAGGGGGTTCAAGTTCTGTCGATGGGTCTCCTGCATCTGCAGTTGCCATGCTATCTTTTGAGTGGCTGTAGCTAAGTTAGAGGAGGTTGACCATAGACTCGCAGCACTTCAACACGCGTGTTTTTTTCCGCTTGGCACGCCGACCGGACGTGACATGGGGGCGTGGCAGCATCGACGATTCCTTTTTTTAATTCGAAGTTCGAGATTGTGAATTAATTTCGATCGATTTCGATTTAAAATCGAAATCGTGACACCCTTAGTACACATCCACATGTAACCGAGGCTAGACTCATATATTTTCATGTTGGTAGACAAGCAACTTCATTAAACTTTCAATTATATGTAAACAATATTTATCAACTTATTTATATATATTTTTAAATAAATAAATAAATAAATAAACTCTACAATTCTGTATGATTTGTAATTTATGTATGATTTGGGGCACAGTCATATTGACATTCTGTAATGTTAAAGGGATAGTTAACCCAAAAATGAAAATTCTGTCAGTATTTACTCACCCTCATGTTGTTCCAACCCCGTAAGACCTTCGTTCATCTTCGGAACACGAATTATGATATTTTTGATGAAATCTGAGAGCTGGATCACTCTTCCATACTAGTCCATAGGCTTCTTCAGGGATTGAAACTTGCCAGCCTCGAAAAGTTATTAAAGACATCGTTAAAATAGTCCAAGTGACTACAGTGGCTCAATCTTAAGTTTATCAAGGGACAAGAATACTTTTTGTGCGCCAAAACAAATATAAATAACGACTTTATTTCCAACTATTCATTTCCTTCTCTTTGGGCCTCTAGTCAGTTAAAATAGTGTAATTAGTGTAAAGCACAAAAAGTATTCTTGTCATTTGATAAACTTAAGATTGAGCCACTGTAGTCACTTGGACTATTTTAACGATGTCTTTAATAACTTTTCGAGGCCGGCAAGTTCAATCCCTGAATAAGCCTATGGAGGAGTGATCCAGCTTAATTCGTGTTCCGAAGATGAACGAAGGTCTTACGGGGTTGGAACAACATGAGGGTGAGTAAATACTGACAGAATTTTCAATTTTGGGTGAACTAACCCTTTAA
>JAVALU010000099.1:0-23815 GCA_030770095.1 Gila robusta | reverse complement strand
ATGGCTGAAGTTACACACTGTTTGAGAGACTTCTGTTGTATAGGACTAGATGTTGATATCCCTCAATAAATACGTACCTGAGGCACCGATGAGACTCCGTGGGTTGGTCAATTGAGTGATGGCACCCTTTGGGTTATCAAGTGGGCGCCCTCCTTCAGTGTTTCGCTGATAGGCCCACGACACTCCCAGGTTTACTCCCTAGGTGCCATCAACTCACTTGAAGGCCCAAGCAGAGTCCTTTCTTTTCGTCCACAGCCACTGGCTCCCCTTTTCAGCAGCCCTAGAGAGGTCTTTGACTGCCTGCCGGTGGCCTTCCCTCGCACTCCCATCTCCCAGAGTAGCCTGGATGTTGAGGTGGCTACGAACCCTCTGCAGTCTACTTCCACTGGGCGTACGTTCGCATTTCAGCCTTGTTGTTGCGCATCGGCTGCAAGTTCAGGGTACCTCAGCCTTTTCCGTTCGTAAGCCTCCTCCACTGCACCCTCCCAGGGCATGGTGAGCTATGATGTAGACAAGCTTGAGTGAGGCTGACCACAGAACTAGTCGCTGATTGGTAGCCGCGATCTCAGCTGGGAAGCAGAGTTTCTTGTCCAAGTCTGCCTGCAGCTTCCAGTCCCGTGCTCTGCCCAGCTGCCCAGTGTCTGGTCTTGTTGTTGTCTGGTCTTGGCATGCACAAACATGTCCTTAAAACAACCCTTAACGTTCGTTTTCGAAACTGTGCAACTCACAGAGTGGTTAGTGGTGTTCGTTGATGATTAAAAACAAATATATCGGCGCAATAAATGATTTCAATCTGTGTTATTTGCTATAGTGGAGCTTATTTTTTCAGATACCTCACAACCGCGTATAAAGTTCCGCTCGATATTTGAGTCTGAAGCGTTAGCACACTCCTGACCACTTGATAGCGGTAGCGCAGTAATATTAACGAGCAATGAGTCCTCCAAAAGAAAGCAATGCGATTTTACAAAATGCCAAATAAAACACGACAGAAACTGTATTTCGCTACGCTACTTGTTTTGGAACATCAACGAACACCACTAACCACTCGGTGAGTTGCACAGTTTTGAAAACGAACGTTAAGGGTTGTTTTAAGGACATGTTTGTGCATGCCGGTAGACAGTCACTCTCAAGCGGTCAAAGGCGATTCTAAAAGAGTCAAAAAGTCGAGACAGGACCCATCGTCAAAATTTCTGTGTCCACCACTCTAGTTCATCCAAAACAAACTTGAAAACAGACTCAAAGTGGTTAATACCGGAATTATCCTTTAACATTGCTTCACCTTTAACTGAGGGTGCAACAGTGATACTAAAGCAACATCACTTTGTAACGTTAATTCAATGCAATTACTTCAGTAAAAACTTCAGTATACACTTGGTACTAATAAAGACACCTTCACCGTTGACCTAGAAAATGGAACTTATAACAGTCACTCTAAATTGTCTCAAATAAGGTTTAAATACTTCTCACTGATTAGACAACTCATTTTAATACAAATGGCTCTCAGGATTCTCCTCCTGATTCTCAGGAGGCTCTTTTATTCAGAGCTAACATCCGAGGATATCTAGGGCATATCCTCGGGCTTGTGCGTAGAGGCTCTAGGGAGCAACATACTCTGTTTTGGAGACTGTGGTCAGGTTCATTTTGCAGAGACCTATAGCGCCTCCACAGGGCTATGGGGAGCAGAGGCCACAGCCACAAGAAGAGCCCTGCCATACTCACACCAATGTGGTCCTTGTTGACCTTGTAATCATTTATAAATTCTACGAAATGTGCATTACTCACATGCTTGTAGCAGTGTGTGTTGTGTATGTGTACGTAGCAAGTATGTGTTTGTCACACAGTGATTAGCTAGGAAAATTAAAAATGACATTTCATGACAAAAAGCTTGTCGACCTAGAAAATGGAACTTTTAACAGTCACTCTAAATTGTCTCAAATAAGGTTTTTAAACAGCAGTATTACTAATAGCTGGAAAGTAAAATTCATAATGATCAAATAATCTTTTCAGGTTGTAGTCTGCTGATCTCTTCTCTACTTCCTACAGTTAATGGTACAGTTGTGTATCTTCATCATGTTTTGTAATATTTTATTTAGGCTCAGTAAGTGTGATCTAACAGAGGGAAGCTGTTCAGCTCTGGCTTCAGTTCTCAGTTCAGACTCCAGCATTCTGAAGGATCTTGACCTGAGCGATAATAATCTGCAGGATTCAGGAGTGAAACTGCTCTCTGATGGACTGAAAAAGAACTGTAAACTGGAGAAACTCAGGTTAGATGATTTCTGACATATTAAAGATCTATGGGCTTTTTGTTTGCCTCTATATCCTATTTTTTCTATTTTCTAATTTGTACAAGAAAGAAATTATAATTCACGAACCGTTTCCTTTAGGGCTTAAAATTGTTCAAGTAATTTTAAGAATAACTGAATAATCATCTGAATGTAACATTTTCCTTTCTGTTGTAGACTCTCAGACTGCAGTATCAGTGAAGAAGGTTATAAAGCTCTGGCTTCAGCTCTGAGATCAAACCCTTCACACCTGATAGAGCTGGATCTCACAGGAAATGATCCTGGACAATCAGGAGTGAAGGAGCTCGATGAATTACTGCAGGATCAGAAGTATCAACTCAAGACACTGAGGTGAGTACTATTAAAACAACACTCAATAGTCTTAATACCGTTTTTGCCAAAAGAGAATTCAACTGTCAAAAACATATTTATAAATTAGATTTTGAAAGCACTAAAGGCCCTTTCAAAAGATTATGAAAATACCCAAATGAAATGGCATGTAATGTATTTACTCTATCTCTAGGTTTTTGAGTTCTGCTGCAGATGAAGCCTGTCAGTATGTGAGAGGAATTGTGGGTAAAAACCCATTACTCCTGAGAGAGCTGAATCTGAGTAAACGTGAACTAAGAGACTCAAACGTGAAGAAGCTCACTTCTCTATTGCAGGATAAACACTGTAAACTCAACAGACTGAAGTGAGTATTTTACTTGGTCTAATACTTTACATGTAAAATTTCTATAAGAATAACATTGTCATTGTTCATAAAGAAAGTTTTAAGATTAACTGAAGAGTGTTTCCTTTTTCTTTCTCTTCAGGCTGAATAATAACATAATTACAGCAGAAGGTTGTGGTGCTCTGACTTCAGCGTTTAATTCAAACCCTTCAAACCTGATAGAGTTGGATCTGAGTGAGAATAAAGTAGGAAACTCAGGAATTGAGAAGATCTGTCCTCTGTTGGAAAATACACAATGCAGATTGACGAAACTGAAGTGTGTATTTTTATTTATCCACATTTCAATATGATAATTATATATATATATATATATATATATATATAATATTTTTAAATGACTATGTTATCTGATTAACTGTCTTGAAAATTATGAAGATTATTAAGGCTAAAATATTAGTGGCAATATTATTAAATATTGTACTAAGCACTGTAAGTATGAATTAATATGCAGGGTTTCCCATACGTTCATTTATTTGTGGCAACCCGCCCCAATATCAATGCTGACCACCACACATTGATTTTCTATTGTTTTTTTTTACTAAGCCTATTTAAAATTTAATTTCTTTGCAGAGCGCCGTAGCGCATTCGTGCAGCACTACCTCTCGCTCGTCCCCCTCTCTCTCTCTCTCTCACTCACCCGTACCTCTCGCGCTCCCCCCCCCCCCCCTGCGCCACAGTTACACTTTCATTCTGTGGGAAACACTAATATGTAAATCTGTATTAATGAGAAAATCAGTTTAATAAGTTATTATTGGTTCAAGTTCATGATTTTAAAATGAAAATTTGAAATTTAGTTTGCTTGTTTTGTTAGTGTAGAACATGGACTATTTTTGTTCTGTTCTGATAAATTGTAGAATAACTGAATAATCGTCTGAATGTTACATTTTCCTTTCTGTTCTAGACTCTCAGACTGCAGTATCAGTGAAGAAGGTTATAAAGCTCTGGCTTCAGCTCTGAGATCAAACCCTTCACACCTGATAGAGCTGGATCTCACAGGAAATGATCCTGGACAATCAGGAGTGAAGGAGCTCAGTGATTTACTACAGGATGAACAATGTACATTTAAGACCAGGTGATTAATGTCTTAAAATATTTCAAAATAAGCCACAAATGTGATATCTGATATATGAAACTAAGGGGATTAGGAATTGGAGAGGAATTGCAATTAAAGGTGTGTGACTGTTGAATTTCAATAATAGGTATGCTGTAAATTCCTTTACCTATATTTTGTGACACGAACCTTGCGACAAAACATAATTACATAATTTTGAATTTCTAATTAGACTTCTCCTAAACTAATTTGAAAATCAGTTAACACCATTTCTGTAATCGAATAACATAATCTTCTAATTCTCAAATTAAAAATTTAAGATAAATTATAGCATTCTGGAAAATAATCTTCCTCAAAGCTCAATGAAAATTGTATAAAATGACGTCATTATGTTTTAAATAATGTTTTGTGTATGAATTGAAAATTCTTAATCTGATTCTTTATTCAATTCAATTAATAATTTTCACTAGCCCCCACAAAAAAATAATAAATAAATAAAATAGTTATTTTTGACCCATAACGTTGTATAAGGTTAAAACCTACATTTGAGATACCAGTGAAATTTCACAATTTCGATACTGCAACTAAAACTACTAGAAAAACAATGGAAAAGCACAGTCAGATGAAAATGATCTGCTTGAACGGATTTGATACCCAGCCTTAGGTATAGATATCTGTTTAAGGTGGAGACTGGTTCCTACATTCGTCACATTGCTGTACCTTGTCTTTAAAAGGCCACAAGCACCAAAAATCCTGTTTCACAAAAATGCACTGTAACTGCATCAGAAACATTACTGCTCATTCGGAAGACACATGCAACCAGAACTGAATTTTGATTAGTTATAGTACAAGCAGGTCCACTTGATGAGTTTGATGCCCTGCCATATTCCATTCCTTTTTTACCACCCAATCTATTAATGCATTTTCGAATAAACTGGTAGTTGTCAACTAAGTGACTGACTGAAATCATTAGAAATAATTAACTGAATACAGTTAGAAATAATCAAGGTTCCTCACTTCACTATAATTATAAATTTGTTTTGATATATTTTAATTGATATATAATTTTCTGTTTATTGATTTCGCATTGTTTTCGCAGTGTGTATCATGTATTTGCTTAGCTTGAAAGAATGGGAGGTGCAAAAAAAATACATTTTGACAGAATTACCTAAAATACTCTTCTATTTTCTGTAGGTTTTTGAAAAGTGATGTTGCACAGGAAGCGTGTGAGTATCTCACTAAAGTTCTGGGTAAAAGTCCATTATTACTGACAGAACTGGATCTGAGTGAAGATAAATTAGAAGATCTGAATGGAGAGAAGCTCTCTGCTCTTTTGATGGACTCTCATAGCAAAGTGGAGAAAATAAAGTGAGTCAACATTATTTATACATTATAGCTTCTCTGTTAATTCATTATATAAGACTATCAGTCACATATGTGATCAAAATTGAAGACCTGCTGATCTGATGTGTGTTGAATATGTGCTGAAGAACAATCAGAATAATAATAAATGCTGTTTCTGTGTTTAGGATGAATCATTGTGAGCGGACAGAGAAAAGCTGTTCAGTTCTAGCTACTGTTCTCTCCTCTAAAACCATCCTGAAAGAGCTGAACCTGAACAACAGCCGTCTGCTGGACTCTGGAGTCAAAGAGATCTGTGAGGGACTGAAGAATCCTGTCTGTGAGCTGAAGATACTCAAGTGAGTACATTTCACCACATATTAATGATGTTTGATAACTTTTTTGTGCTGATCTAATACTAATATTTTCTTAGTGCTAGGTGCACATTTCAACTACATTAAAGTTATTAAAATCAACCCAATGTATACAGGTTTATTGTAATTAATTATACAAGTGGTCTGTCTGAATATTCAAATCTGATTGGCTGGAAGTTGTGCAATAAAACAGTTTAATGCACACGTTCAGGTCAGGTTTAATCTTCGTTGTAAATTAATGCACTGTTTTCATTTAAGCACACAAACATACATCACTTGCACACAGAGGGCCTTATCATACACCGGCGCTGCCCCTTTTGTCTCAAAATGTATTGTGCCCTTTTCTGATAATTGTAAATAATAATTATTATTATTATAAATATTATAATAAATGAAACACACCCTTGCCACTAACAATAATAATACAAACAGATATTATATAAAAAAAAAATTGACGGAGAAGTGGTAGGCGGAGTTTCCTTTGCAGCGCCTCATAGCAGCTACGCATTTAACGGTTCTGGTACGCACTACGCAGCAGTTCGTGCGAGTCTCTTCAAACGAGCAGCAGGTAACGTTTAAGCTAATACGGAAAATTACATTTATCCTACCATCACCATGCTACTCTAAATGTTGCTGCAGCATGCGAGTTAATATTAACTACAATAAAAGTAGCCTATAACTCGATTTCAGATGCATTTCTGAGTGACAATGTCATTCGTTTTTATCCAAGGAATAAAAGTGCAAGGGGAAATACATCTAACAGTTAGTTTCAATGAAATCTTAAGTCCATGTCCAACTCTAAATTGTGAGGAACTTATATCTTTGATTTCATAGTAACGCTTTACAATAAGGTTCATTTGTTCATTACTCATGTATGAACTAACATGAACTAACCATGAGCAACACATTTGTTACTGTAGGCTATATCTTAGTTAATAACTGTTAATTGTTTATTCATGTTATGTCACAGTCAGTGCATTAACTAATGATAACAAATACAACTTTTGATTTTAATGTTTTAGTAAATCCTGAAATTAATATTAACTAAGATTAATAAATGCTGAAGTGCAGTTCATTAGCTAATGTTAACTAATGAAACCTTATTGTAAAATGTTACTGATTCATGATAGCTAACACTGTCTTTCATACATATAATACATACATTAAATTTACAACGTCAACAAAACTAAAAATTTATTTTCCATAATTACCTTCTTGATTCTCACTGTTTTGTTTGGTGAAGTAAATAATATTTAGTAATATTATCATAATTTCCCTATTTTCATTTGATGTGTTATGTATTCTAATAATTATATCAACATATTTTCTTAGAATGCCAAGGAAAGAAAGAACAAAAAAAACAAAAAAATCAAAAAAAAAAAAATGTTTTTTTTATTTAGTGCCCTTTTTGGTCCCTCCGCCCCTGCCCCTGAGGAGGTCTGTGCACGCCACTGACCGGCGCAATGCGGCACCAGGCGCAACACAAGTGTTTTTGTTAGTTTCAGCCCGACGCAGTTATCATTTTTGCATTGTTTAAAAAGCAAATGCATTTGCGCCCATCTGTGCACTCATGGGCTGCTGGTCTGAAAACGAGGTGTGTTCAGGTGCATTGTTGGCGCGTTGCTATTTTGAGGCAACTGAAATAGACTGAGCCATTGACCAACTGAAACCTGGTCTAAAGTTAATGGCGCTGTATTTTTTTGTAATTTAAAGAGCGCTTTAACGCCTACAGACGGTCCACAACGTGCGTCCACTTTGTCCCATAGATCTTCTTCTCGCGCTTTAACCGCGCGCACGAGCAGATCCGTTTCCTCGCTAGAGAAACGTTCAGTTTTTCTGCTTGCAAATTCTGCCATGTAAATAGCGAATCCACCATGGTGCGAGCGTGACTGGCTTTTAAAGGGAATGGGAGATGACACTCTGATTTGTTTATTGCTCGTTACCCCCAAAACAAACCCATTACTCATTAGAGGGCACCTATTATGCAAAATTCACTTTTACATGGTGTTTGAACATAAATGTGTGATGGGCGTGTGTGATAAAAATCCACCCAGTGCTTTTTTTAAAAGCACCAGTGCTTTTTTTTTTTTCTCTTTCTATCTTTCTATCTTTCTATCTATCTATCTATCTATCTATCTATCTATCTATCTATCTATCTATCTATCTATCTATCTATCTATCTATCTATCAAACTCTCTATCTATCTAACTATCAAACTATCTATCTCTTTCTATCTATCTATCTCTCTATCTCTCTATCTATCTATCATCTATCTATCTATCTATCTATCAAACTCTCTGTCAAAGTGTGGTATTTCCATATAAAACACGAGTCCGTATTCTTTGAACTGGCCCAACGGGGTCTCTATTTATTTGTTTCCAGTTCCTCAAAACACTGTCACACACTAGACTCATTCCACTCTCACTCTCTGGCTCTCTCTCTAGGAGTGGCCTTGTTCGCCCCCTATCGGCTGGTATAGTCTGAACAAACATTATAACAATTAGATATTGTTACATCCTTTCTCTTTTAGAAAGTTTTTGTTTTCCCTGAAACACATGCAAACAGTACATGCACATAAGAATGTACTTTCAAATGTACGAACAGCTTAAATACATGCCATTACCCAAACTACCAAAATGGCTTTAACATCTCAAAACACTTTTTTTTTTTTTTTAAATCACCTAAATGACAGTTTAAGTGGTAAAGTCCTTGTAGCGTTGAGGCTGACGAACAACTCTACCACATCTAGTTGTCTTCGGCCCATCCCTGTCACAGGTATCGCTCTGAGTTTGAGGGCTCTGCTGGGATAGTACAGTGTCTATATGGGTTCCCGGAGTGTTTACTGTCTCTATATCAACAACCTCTGTTTGAGGAACCACATGGGCCTGTCTGAGGTGTCTACGGTTCCTCCTGAGAACTGCACCCGAATCCATTTCAACCTCATAGGATCTAGGGTCAACTGGTCTTTTCACCTTGCCCAGCTTCCATGTGGTGTGAGGCTCAAATGGCTGCACTCTGACCGTGTCACCTGGTCGTAGGGCATCTAGATCCCTGGCTGATCGGTTGTAGTACCCACATTGACGCTGTTGGTTGTTAAACAGTGCCTGCTCCGCTTGAACCACTTTAGGCTGGAGAAGGCTGTTTTTCGCCGGTAACAGAGATCTCGTTCGACGGTTCAGCAGTCTTTGAGCTGGGCTGCTCTCCAGTCCTTGTGACGGTGTGTTACGATGGTCCAAGAGCGCGAGATATGGGTCTTGTCCCGAAGCTTTGGCTTTGTGTAACAGTCTCTTTGCAGTTTTAACGGCAGACTCTGCCTTGCCGTTACTCTGTGGGCAACCTGGCGATGAGGTTTTGTGGTCAAATTCCCACCGTTGGCTGCATCTTTGGAACTCTTGAGATGAATATTGGGGTCCGTTGTCTGAGACTACTGTGTTGGGAATGCCGTATCTAGCAAACTGTGCTTTTAGCTTTTTTATCACTGTCGTAGCTTTTGTGTCTGGCAAAAAATCAATTTCCCAAAAATTGGAATAGTAGTCGACTGTTACATGGTAGTTTTTGTTATCAAAGTGAAAGAGGTCAACGCCTACTTTGGCCCATGGCCTGCTTGGCACATTGTGTGGGTTGAGCGTTTCTCTTTGCTGTTTGTCATCCACTGACCTGCAGATGTCACAGCGAGCTATGTGTGTCTTTATGTGGTCGTTCATTCCAATCCAGTAGACACATTCTCTGGCCCTTCGGAGACATCCTTCTGCTCCGAGATGTGAGGAGTGCAGGCGGCGGGTGATGTCTTTCTGCAGTGATACTGGAATAACAGCACGTTCACCTCGAAACACAATGCCGTCCTGATAACTTAATTCCTCCTGGAATGAGAAGTAGGGTTTAATTTCCTGAGGCACGGCCCTTTTGTCCGATGGCCAACCTTGCTTCATCAGTCGGATCACAGTTTGTAGAGTTTTGTCATCCTTTGTAGCTGTCCTGATCTGGCTTAGACTGTCACCTGAAATGGGTAAGTGTTGCACCATATTAACCGTCTCTATTTCAGCTTCCACGGAGCTCAGAGATGGGCATTCTGGGAGATATGCTCTGCTTAAGGTGTCTGCAAGTAACATGTCTTTGCCAGGAACATACACTACAGTCAGGTCGTATTTCTGAATACGTAGCATCATTCTTTGTAGCCTCTTGGGCGCACTCAAAAGAGGTTTCCTCACTATGGACTCTAACGGCTTATGGTCCGATTGGACCGTAACTTTGCGACCATACGTGTACTGATGAAACTTCTCTACACTGAACACCATGGCTAGAAACTCTTTCTCTATCTGGGCATAACCCCGCTCCGTCTGTGTGAGTGCTCTGCTTGCATAGGCGATGGGCTTACCCTTTTGCATGAGTGCTGCTCCCAAACCTGTGTCCGATGCATCACATTGCACTACAAGGTCCTCCTCTGGGCAGTAGTACTTCAGTATAGGAGCATCGGCAATAGACTTTTTTAGTTGCACAAAAGCATTCTCATGCTGCTCCGACCAGTCCCAGTCTGTGTCTTTGTGTGTCAACTGCCGCAACACGGCACACTGGTCTGAAAGGTGTGGGCAAAACTTAGCCAAGTAGTTTATCATACCTAACAGTCTCTGTACTGCTTTCAAATCTGTAGGTCTCGGCATGTGTTCAATAGCACGAACCTTGTCTGGATCTACTTTCAGTCCGTTTGCTGTTAAGCGGTGCCCAATGTATGTACACTCCCTCTTCCTTAGCTTGAATTTGTCTGGGTTCAGTTTAATGTTCTTTTGCCTGCACCGCTCCAGGAACAGTTTCAGCTTCACATCATGGTCTCCTTCTGCCGCTTCCTGCGTCTCTCCCTGACCTGTAATGAGCACATCATCCGCAATAATGTATAGGCCCGGTAACCCGTCCAGTGCTTGGGTCAGTTTTCGCTGGAAAACTTCCGGTGCCGGACTTATTCCCATGGGCATCCTTAGCCATCTGAAACGGCCAAATGGGGTGGAAAACGTAGTCAGATAACTGGATTTCTCTTCAAGCTTGACATGCCAAAACCCGCTTTTGACGTCACATACCGTGAACACTTTAGCTTTAGACATATCTGGAAGTACATCCTCAATGGTTTGTAGTGGGAAGTGGCTGCGCTTGAGTGCCTTGTTGAGGGGCTTTGGATCAATGCATACTCTAGGTTTACCGTTTTGCTTTTGTACCACCACCATGCTACTGATCCAGTCCGTGCTACAGTCTACTGGTGTGATAATACCTCTGTGCTCAAGATCCTGAAGCTCCTCTTTCAGCGGTTTCATCATGGCGACCGGAACACGACGCTTTGGGAGTTGCACAGGTTTCACACTCTCATCTACTTCCATTTTGTATTCTCCTTCCAGACAGCCGTCTCCTGTGAACACATCTGCAAAATCTGTCTGTATTTGTTCCCATGTCCATTGTCTTTTTGGGTCTATCCCTGTTGTCACAATACTGTCAATAGCCATAATGTTTTCATAGCGTACTTTTATGAGTTTCATAGCCTCACTGGCTCTCTTACCAATCAGTGGTACAGTACAACCTTTGTCCACAACCTGGAACTCTAGCTGGTACAGTTTTTGGTTTCTGGGGTTTCTTAATTTCACTTTACATCGACCCAGTGGTTTCACTTTGCTTCCATTGTACATCACTAACACAGAATTTGTATCCTCCAGCTTAGCATCTGTGTTCAGCATGTTAATAGGCAAAACATTACATGTGGCTCCACAATCGATCTGAAATTTTATAATATCTTTTCCTAGGAGCATGCCTGCAAACAACTGGGAGTCATTACTTTTGTTAGAGTCAACAGCATTCACATTTTTACTTTCTGCTACATCTCTAACACACAGTATGTCCTCAAATTCACTTTCACATTCAGTAACCTTATGCACCGATTTCATCTTCTTTGGTTCAATGCGGGCTTTACACTTAACCGCAAAGTGGTTTTCCTTACCACACTTTGTGCATTTCTTTCCAAATGCTGGACATTTCTGTTTGCTCCTCTCATGTGTCTTGCCGCAAAACTTGCAATCCACGGTGCTTTCTTTCTGTTGTAGTCGCGAAGCTCCTTGCACTATGTGAACTTCCTCCACTGTGTGTCCCGCTATGGCCTTGCAGTTTTCCCGCGACCACTCTGCAGCTCTGCAAAGTTGAATGCACGTGTCCAATGTCATGTCTTTCTCCCTTAATAGTCTCTCTCGCATGTTGCTGCTGTTAATCCCACACACAATCCTGTCACGGATGAGGGAGTCTCGTAATGTCCCGAAATTGCATGTTTTTGCTAACAACTTGAGTTCAGTAACATAGCCATCTATGGATTCACTGGTACCTTGATTTCTTGTGAAGAATTTGTACCGCTCCACGGTCTCGTTCACTTTAGGACTGCAGTAGTTATCAAACTTTTCAATGACGTCCTTAATCGACCAGTCCGACTTTGCTGTGTCTCCCATTAACGTATCCAGTAGCTCCCTGCCACTCTCACCGACCAGATAACTGAAAAGCCTGACCTTTTTTTTCTCGTCGTCCTCGGCAACAGTTAATCCAATGTACAGTTCAAACTCGTCTCTCCAAGACTTCCACGTTTTAGACAGGTTGCTGGAGTCCAGACACAACGTCTGTGGGGGTCTAAGTCCGTCCATGCCGATAGCGTTAGCTTGTTTACTTCGTTGCTAATCCACGCTACACGTTAACGTTAGCACTTTACCGTCTTCGGAATTCGCCCGCGTCTCCTCCGCAAACCGCTAAGAACTTGGGCAAAAATCCACTGCCGCTGCCACCATGTCAAAGTGTGGTATTTCCATATAAAACACGAGTCCGTATTCTTTGAACTGGCCCAACGGGGTCTCTATTTATTTGTTTCCAGTTCCTCAAAACACTGTCACACACTAGACTCATTCCACTCTCACTCTCTGGCTCTCTCTCTAGGAGTGGCCTTGTTCGCCCCCTATCGGCTGGTATAGTCTGAACAAACATTATAACAATTAGATATTGTTACACTCTCTATCTCTTTCTATCTATCTATCTATCTATCTAACTATCAAACTATCTATCTCTTTCTATCTATCTATCTATCTATCTATCTATCTATCTGTTACTAAATATATATATAGGCCTATATATATATATTAGGGGTGGAACGGTACATGTATTCGTATTGAACCGAATCGGTACGGGCGTCACGGTTCGGTGCACGAATTTACACGGAGAATACACGGTATAAAAACAAATAAAACTCTAAATAGCGATAAATTTCGCTCAATTCGCGTTTGGTCTGAACGCAGCATAATGAACTGACTGCCATGTCAATATTGCAATGCTGAAGTGTGTGTGTGCGCGCGAGAGAGGGAAAGGCGCGGACGCGATCGAACTGTGTGTGTGTGTGTGTGTGTGTGTGAGAGAGAGAGAGAGAGGGGCGCGGGCGCGATCGAACAGTGGAAACATAAAAACATACTCTGTCATTTTGTTCATACAGGACATCATTCAAACTGCAAAGTGTTTACATATATTTGTGTTCACTCGCAATAAAACACAACATTGTGCTTTTGTCACACTCTAAACTCTTGTCAAACTGTAACCTACAACTGTCACCCAACCAAAATCAGGCACACACACACACACACAGTTTTATTTTTAAGTTACACATTCTACATTGATTAAAAAAGAAAATCAAACGTGGTTTTTAATGGTAGTATTATTTTTTACGGAGATCAATTATTTATAATTCAGATGAGAATAAAGTTAGGGTTAATTAAAATTAAGAAAAACAAATATATTGATCTGAAATATAGCAAATTAATTTTAAATTCATCCAGGTACAATTACCAAACATATCGCAAGGTCTTTTTGTCTTTTTATTAATTTATTTAATTAAACTAATTAAATTATATACAACTATTGTCAGTGCACTACAAATAAACTGGTTATATGCCTTTATTAATAAAACTTATTTAAAAAATACAAGGCTTAAGACATTTATAAAAATACCTTCTGCATTTTTGTTTTGCTTTTCACTCCATTGTACCGAAATCGTACCGAACCGTGATGTCTGAACCGAGGTATGAACCGAACCGTGACTTCTGTGTACCGTTCCACCCCTAATATATATATATATATATATATATATATATATATATATATATATATATATATATATATATATATATATATTAGGGGTGTAACGGTACACGTATTCATATTGAACCGTTCGGTACGACGCTTTCGGTTCGGTTTTCGGTACGCATTTTTAAACCGAACGGTTCGTTGGACCATTTTTCCTGCCGACCAAAATTTCGTTATTTCAAATGTAGGCGCGTTGCGCGTGGTAAGCGCGCTCATAATGTAAAAGACGCTGGCATGACCACAACATTGCCCAACATCAAATGGCTAATGTAAGCGGAACGAAACTGACTCGATATTGTGTGGTTGACGGACCGTTTATCAGTTTGGACCAATGCAGAGCGAGCCGATCTTGATCATCAGCACTGTTACTACACAGCGAAATCCAGTAAAGAAAGCATTTGAATTCGCCACTGAAGTAATAACATCGCTGCGAGATCTAGTGAGAAACATTCACATTTCTCCGTTATTAACAGATCAAACAGCACTGACGTGGAAACCAGGAAGAAACATTGTGCCATGAATGAACTATTCAGTGTCCACAGATCAGCATTCACCATGGATTTACTGTAGTAACACTACTAACTGTAACCATGGAAGTTTGGCAGGAATAGTAGGCTATAATGCTTTCAAGTAACATTAAGTCGGTTTTATTTTGACATTATGAATACAATTGCTGCCCTCAAATGTTAATCTGAACTAAAATAAACCTTTGTTTATAACTACTAGGCTACAATATTACATTTCATTTTGTCCAAGGAGCTGTTTTGTTTTATATGCTCCTAAGAAAAGTCAAGTATAGCTCCATCATTGCTCAAAGTAAAAAAAATATCATACTTTATGATGTTAGTTTTAATAAAAATATAATTAAAAAAATTAAATCAAGGAAATTTCTCTGGCATTTCTTTCTTTTTGCTGTATCGAAAACGTACCGAAACATACCGAACCGTGACACAAGTGTATCGTATCGAACCGAACCGTGAGTTTTGTGAACCGTTACACCCCTAATATACAGGTCCTTCTCAAAAAATTAGCATATTGTGATAAAGTTCATTATTTTCCATAATATAATGATAAAAATTAAACTTTCATATATTTTAGATTCATTGCACACCAACTGAAATATTTCAGGTCTTTTATTGTTTTAATACTGATGATTTTGGCATACAGCTCATGAAAACCCAAAATTCCTATCTCAAAAAATTAGCATATCATGAAAAGGTTCTCTAAACAAGCTATTAACCTAATCATCTGAATCAACTAATTAACTCTAAACACCTGCAAAAGATTCCTGAGGCTTTTAAAAACTCCCAGCCTGTTTCATTACTCAAAACCGCAATCATGGGTAAGACTGCCGACCTGACTGCTGTCCAGAAGGCCATCATTGACACCCTCAAGCAAGAGGGTAAGACACAGAAAGAAATTTCTGAACAAATAGGCTGTTCCCAGAGTGCTGTATCAAGGCACCTCAGTGGGAAGTCTGTGGGAAGGAAAAAGTGTGGCAAAAAACGCTGCACAACGAGAAGAGGTGACCGGACCCTGAGGAAGATTGTGGAGAAGGACCGATTCCAGACCTTGGGGGACCTGCGGAAGCAGTGGACTGAGTCTGGAGTAGAAACATCCAGAGCCACCGTGCACAGGCGTGTGCAGGAAATGGGCTACAGGTGCCGCATTCCCCAGGTCAAGCCACTTTTGAACCAGAAACAGCGGCAGAAGTGCCTGACCTGGGCTACAGAGAAGCAGCACTGGAGTACCCACAGTCAGTGATGGTCTGGGGTGCCATGTCAGCTGCTGGTGTTGGTCCACTGTGTTTTATCAAGGGCAGGGTCAATGCAGCTAGCTATCAGGAGATTTTGGAGCACTTCATGCTTCCATCTGCTGAAAAGCTTTATGGAGATGAAGATTTCATTTTTCAGCACGACCTGGCACCTGCTCACAGTGCCAAAACCACTGGTAAATGGTTTACTGACCATGGTATTACTGTGCTCAATTGGCCTGCCAACTCTCCTGACCTGAACCCCATAGAGAATCTGTGGGATATTGTGAAGAGAAAGTTGAGAGACGCAAGACCCAACACTCTGGATGAGCTTAAGGCCGCTATCGAAGCATCCTGGGCCTCCATAACACCTCAGCAGTGCCACAGGCTGATTGCCTCCATGCCACGCCGCAATTTCTTTCTGTGTCTTACCCTCTTGCTTGAGGGTGTCAATGATGGCCTTCTGGACAGCAGTCAGGTCGGCAGTCTTACCCATGATTGCGGTTTTGAGTAATGAAACAGGCTGGGAGTTTTTAAAAGCCTCAGGAATCTTTTGCAGGTGTTTAGAGTTAATTAGTTGATTCAGATGATTAGGTTAATAGCTCGTTTAGAGAACCTTTTCATGATATGCTAATTTTTTGAGATAGGAATTTTGGGTTTTCATGAGCTGTATGCCAAAATCATCAGTATTAAAACAATAAAAGACCTGAAATATTTCAGTTGGTGTGCAATGAATCTAAAATATATGAAAGTTTAATTTTTATCATTATATTATGGAAAATAATGAACTTTATCACAATATGCTAATTTTTTGAGAAGGACCTGTATATATATATCTTTCTATCTTTCTAACTAATCTTTCTTTCTTTCTTTCTAACTAATCTGTTTTCTTTCTTTCTGACTAATCTTTCTTTCTTTCTAACTAATCTTTCTTTCTAACTAATCTATCTTTCTTTCTTTCTACCTAATCTATCTTTCTTTCTTTCTAACTAATCTTTCTTTCTTTCTTTCTAACTAATCTTTCTTTCTTTCTACCTAATCTTTCTTTCTTTCTTTCTACCTAATCTATCTATCTTTCTTTCTTTCTAACTAATATATCTCTTTCTTTCTAACTAATATTTCTTTCTAACTAATCCATCTTTCTTTCTTTCTTTCTAACTAATATATCTATCTTTTTTTCTTTCTAACTAATCGATCTTTCTTTCTTTCTAACTAATCTTTCTTTCTAACTAATCTTTTTTCTTTCTTTCTAACTAATCTTTTTCTTTCTTTCTAACTAATCTATCTTTCTTTCTTTCTAACTAATCTTTCTTTCTAACTAATCTTTCTTTCTTTCTAACTAATCTTTCTTTCTTTCTAACTAATCTATCTATCTTTCTTTCTTTCTTTATTTCTAATTAATCTTTTTTCTTTCTTTCTACCTAATCTATCTATCTTTCTTTCTTTCTAACTAATATATCTCTTTCTTTCTAACTAATATTTCTTTCTAACTAATCCATCTTTCTTTCTTTCTTTCTAACTAATATATCTATCTTTTTTTCTTTCTAACTAATCGATCTTTCTTTCTTTCTAACTAATCTTTCTTTCTTTTTTTCTAACTAATCTTTTTTTCTAACTAATCTTTCTTTCTAACATTAATCATTCTTTCTTTCTAACTGATCTATCTTTCTTTCTAACTAATCTTTCTTTCTAAGCTTTCTTTTTAACTAATCTTTCTTTGTAACTAATCTATACATTTCTTTCTTTCTTTCTTTCTTTCTTTCTTTCTTTCTTTCTTTCTTTCTTTCTAATTAATCTTTCTTTCTTTCTTTCTAACTAATCTTTCTTTCTTTCTAACTAATCTTTCTTTCTACCTAATCTTTCTTTCTTTCTTTCTTTCTACCTAATCTATCTATCTTTCTTTCTTTCTAACTAATATATCTCTTTCTTTCTAACTAATATTTCTTTCTAACTAATCCATCTTTCTTTCTTTCTTTCTAACTAATATATCTATCTTTTTTTCTTTCTAACTAATCGATCTTTCTTTCTTTCTAACTAATCTTTCTTTCTAACTAATCTTTTTTCTTTCTTTCTAACTAATCTTTTTTTCTTTCTTTCTAGCTAATCTATCTTTCTTTCTTTCTAACTAATCTTTCTTTCTTTCTAACTAATCTTTCTTTCTTTCTAACTAATCTATCTATCTTTCTTTCTTTCTTTCTTTCTAACTAATCTTTCTTTATTTCTAATTAATCTTTTTTCTTTCTTTCTACCTAATCTATCTTTCTTTCTTTCTAACTAATATATCTCTTTCTTTCTAACTAATATTTCTTTCTAACTAATCCATCTTTCTTTCTTTCTTTCTAACTAATATATCTATCTTTTTTTCTTTCTAACTAATCGATCTTTCTTTCTTTCTAACTAATCTTTCTAACTAATCTTTTTTCTTTCTTTCTAACTAATCTTTTTTTCTTTCTTTCTAACTAATCTATCTTTCTTTCTTTCTAACTAATCTTTCTTTCTTTCTAACTAATCTATCTATCTATCTTTCTTTCTTTCTTTCTAACTAATCTTTTTTTCTTTCTTTCTAACTAATCTTTCTCTTTATTTTTTTAAATAATCTTTTTCTTTCTAACTAATCTTTCTTTCTAACTAATCTTTCTTTCTTTCTAACTAATCTTTCTTTCTTTTTTTCTAACTAATCTTTCTTTCTAACTAATCTTTCTTTCTTTCTAACTAATCTTTCTTTCTTTCTTTCTAACTAATCTTTCTTTCTTTCTTTCTTTCTTTCTTTCTTTCTAACTAATCTTTCTTTCTAACTAATCTTTCTTTTATTGAATCTAATCTTTCTATTTATCTAACTAATCTTTCTTTTCTTTCGAACTTATCGTTTTCTTTCTTTCTCACTATTGTTTCTTTCTAACTAATCCATCTATCAAACTTCATACTACTTTAAACTTCAAACTATTTTAAACTTTGTCATCAAGTCGTTCAGTTATTGCGTTGCTGGACTCCCCCCCCCCCCAAACAACAGTGGGTTCTGAGAATGGTTTTCTAAATTATGCACGGAGAAAAACTTTCACTATGCGTCAGTGCCATTATTTACGTCTGTATTGGTGACAACATTACAAAAACTCAACATGCCTGGATCAGTTGTCTCACACACTGGCTGTGATGCAGGACCCTGAAATAGTGGGACTTGGTAGCACCACCTATAAAATCTAGTGTGGCAGCACTCATTGTGTCTCAATGAGGCACTTTGGGAAAACATGCGATGCCCCAATGTCAAGTACAGATGCACTGATGAGCTACTGTCCCGTGTGTACAATTTTACGGCAATGCCTTGGCCGTGTTTCTAATTCTTTACCGCACATGCTTGTGGCTTTACACTCCTCTCTGAGCAAAGCTTCGTCTAACCTGTTAGTGATGGAACAAACTGAACATTACAAGCCATGTGCATTCTTGCCAACCTCTATGGCATAGCTTTAGGCTTGTGCAAGCTTGATGGAAGGTTTAGTTGGCTCAGTCTTCTTTGCCAGAAGTATGTCAGAACAATTTGCAATGGCTACCATTGGTACCTGGTTGAATTTTTTTTAACAGCTGCACAGGAAGACTACCTTAAACTCATTCTCATCATGTGGGGACAGGCTCAGGATCCAGGTCACCTCCAAAAGCCTCTGGTGTCTTGTCACAATTGAATGTCTTGGGTATCTCTCCAAGATTTGTGCTGCAGGGTCGGCTTGTGCGTTTTCATGAATTTATCTCCCTTGCCAGCAAGTGTGCGCTGCAGTGCAAGGGGATTCCTTGTAATTGCATAGGTATTTATCTTCCAGCTAAATAGAAAAATAGTAAATAGAATACTAGTTACAGACGAAACCATGGTTATATGGTGTAGGGGTCGACCGATTATCGGCCTGGCCGATTATCAGCGCCGATATTAAGCATTTTTATGGTTATCGCTATCGGCCATTTTCAAAACCGATTTGCCAATAAAATAATTTAATTTTGAAATGCGCTATATTTGGCTCTGACGCAGCCACCTCTGTCGGAACTCACAACGCTATAGACTAGACTAATGTCCCCACCCATCTGATTTGTTGGGAGTCACGAATCCGGCCAATCAACGCGGAAAGCTGAAGGCACTGAAAGTGCACTCTCACACCGAAGCACTTGCTGACTGGAGCTGCTTCACTGATCATGCATCAGTTGTCTCACGAAGTTAAGGCAGCAGCAGACTTTGTTGAAGTAGCAATAAATTACTACACTGAAGTTGCAAAACACCTCAATATAATAAGGCTCTGTGATTTTCGTGATGCAGAAAACACGGACGGAATCGCGGAATCCAGTCATAAAAACGGAATTTACTGTATAAAGCAGAATGTCACTGAATTTGTCAACTTTTTGATGAATTAATAAAAAGCAGGTCAGTACAAATCAAATCGAATTTCAAACTGCAAAAAGACAATTTAAATATGAATCCTGCGTGTCTCTAAATGAATGGCGCAGACGCGTGATTTCATTTACCACACACACACACTGGAGCACGTGTGACACTTGCACTGTTTTCAGCCTCAGCCACATCATTATATGAGGACATGATTGCATAAACATCATCTCCAGAGCCGCTTAGTCACTTCATGAGCTTTTAATGCTTCAACTGAGAAAAGTTATCGTCATATCATAAACACACAGAAACTCAAAGATCTCCACGGCAACCCGTCAAAATAAAAGTTTGGGTTTTCATAGGGCCCTAAAAATGTAATTTTGGTTAAACTGTAAATAAATTGAATAAGTTTGATGACTTCAATTAATTAGAAATGCTTTTTGATTACAAAAATTTAATTTAACCATTAAAATAGAGTCTTTAAGTTTTACAAAATGTTTACAGAATGCTGCTGGGTGCTCCCTGCACTTTTAAAGTTATTATTATTAATAATAATAATGTTATTATTAACAGTTCTCAGATTTAAAGATATGTTTAAAATCATTTCAAAAAAGTATTTGTCAAAACCCTTTGTTATTCTTAATTTTGACATTAACTTACATTTTTACACCAGACATAGGCTATTTATCAGTTCAAAATATCGGTTATCGGTCTACTTGATCTGTAATAATCGGTATCGGCATCGGCCCTGAAAATCATATATCGGTTGACCCCTAATATGGTGAAGTAGAAGACTGCAGGCCCTCTACCCGAACCTAAATGAAATGTTGTACACAGGGTTAAATAATGAAAACATGAACTTCATCACTGCATTTGCAGGAATTGTAAAATCTTTTTTCTTATTAACTCATGAAGTAGCCTAACTCAATATTTTTACTCTAATGGCTTATCTTTCCCCAAACATATGAACTGTGATCATGCACAACGAAAAATCATGCAAGAATTAAATCCCCCTCCCAGTAAGTTTTACTGCTGCTGTTAAAGTAATAACGTTAACGTTACATCGCGATGCTGAGCTACAGTGAAATGATAGAAAAGACAGATGCATTATCTGTGTTAGCGAATTTATGGCAAGCCAAAGTATTCATTAACGCCTGGTCAGGCGTCTGATTGCACATTGACCAGCCAAAAGAGTGCGTTTCGACAACCAAACCATAATGATTGCGAAATCATAACGATAAGCCAATAAGCCAAACTATAACGCGCTTCTTTTTTTTTTTTTTTTACCAAAAGGGCGCGTTCTTAACGTGCGCTTTGTGGTCACTGAAAACACGCGTCAGAAACGCGCGGTTTTTGCATCAAGACGCGCGTCTTCGACGCATGAGCTGCTATTTAAAACTCACGTTATCGACTTGCGCTTTGGGGTCACCGAAAACGCATATTTTTGACGCGCGTTTATCGTAACAAAAATGGGCGTCGAATATGTGTTTTGAGTAGGACAAAACAGACAGTTTTGCTATGAAAACAAAACTTTTCATTAAAATGGTCGTGGGGGATGACAGTGGGTAAATATAGCTATGTCTTTGGCCTAAACTTTGTAAGGTAAGCTTTGAACGCTCAGTTGGAGCCAATAAAATATAGCACATTTTTGATCAGCTTGGCTGCAGATAGCAGTGGCTATATGCCAAACTTCTCTCACCTCATGTATTCTTCTCTGAGGTTTGTTGCTGTATTGCTTTGCCTCTTCCCAGTCCGATTGACATAATGAAATTGTTTCTGTCGGTTGGGGTTTTATTCCTCAGAAATATTTTTGAAACAAGAAAATAAAAACAACTCTCGGTTTCACGTTCACTGTTTTTTATTTCAACACCTCGGACAGTCCCTTAATCCCTTCATTCCAGACCATCTCGCAAATTTTCCAGTTGTAATTTCGGTAATACTTTACAATAAGGTTTCATACATTATTTAACTACTTTAATTCACATGAACTAATTATGAACCTCATTTCTACAGCATTTATTGATCTTTGCTAATGTTAATTTCAATGTTTACTATTGATTATTAAAATAAAAAGTTTTATTTGTTAACATTACTTAATGCACTGCGAACTAACAGGGGACTAAAAGGGCACACTTCTCAGATTATTAAAGAAGTAAAACAAAGTTGTAAAAGTAAAGTTTATGAAAATTAAAAAAAATATATATATAAAATACATTAATATTGATGTATTTTATATATATTTACAAAACAGTTTCAACTCTAAAACGTCAAGAAAACCAATGCTACATATCTGAACAAGTGCTGGGCCAGATTTTAGGTTGATGTCTCAATAAATGAGCTTTAGGAATGTTTTTTTGTGCGCAGTACCAAACTTTTCCAGTAGATGACATCCACACCCCACCGATGACTCTTCCATTTCCATACATGTTTTTAGTGATCTGAACCTTATATTTCCATACTATTCCAAATATTTATGAAGTACACATCCTATTCAGAAATAGTTAGGGCAGTAATGTTAATATTTTATTTCAATTCAATCTCTAAAACAGAGATAAAAATGTACGGAAAGAAGGTCTCTCTCGCGCGCAGACACACTCGGTCTCTCTCGCGCAGTTCGCTTCGCTTTTGTCTAGTCCGGCGCCTCATATTGATAGGCTATTACCCGTGAGGTGTAACCAATCAGATAGCGCCGTGGGCGGGACATTGAGCACGTCTACAGAGTGGTGATCACAGAGGCTGCGGCAGTTATATCAGAGCCAGCCAAAGTAGCGCATTTTAAAATAAAATTGACTTTAATCAAACCACGGATCCGTGATAAGTATTGTTATCCGTCTCGCCACTAGTGTAGTAGCACTGATCACTTTGAGGGGGGATAAATTTATCCCCACCGGGGATAAAAATAATTAAGCAGAGGCAGGGATACATTGACCAGAAAGGGGGAAATCCCACGCATCCCCCGGCAAATCGCACCCTGGTTGTACATTTTAATGCATTAATGTGGTACACATTCAGAGAGAAAACTTAAGAGCGCCAACCCCTTTTCAGTTACCAAATTGAAAAGGGTAAAATATGTCTTTACATTGACGTGCACCTGGACTTTAAAGTTGACTCAATCTTCTTTTTAGTTGTGATAGTATATAATAGTGTATTAATATTTGTCATATTACTGACACAATGGTGTTTTTAGTAAGCCAAACCATTTAAATATAATAATAATAATAATAATAATAAAGACAGAAGTATGTTACTATTGTAATACATTTGCACTGTAAAATAAAAACATTATATAAATGGAGCTTCACAGTACAGTAGTAAAATTGCTTATCTCTTGATTTCTTCACTTGCAAGAGCTAAACTGTCAAGCTTTTCATTTTAGCGTGTAGATCTTTTATATTCCTTTTAAAGTCTACAAACATGTTACAAATACTTCCTCCTTCAAATGTAGTGAAATGCTTTTACAGTTACATTTTTACTCACCTGGTAAGGTATTCAGATCTAGTGTGATTTTGTCATATTTAGCGATTTAATTAATCATAACTACTGTACGAAGTAAAAATTAATATGACATTATATTTTTCTGTAGACTCTCAGACTGCAGTATCAGTGAAGGAGGTTATAAAGCTCTGGCTTCAGCTCTGAGATCAAACCCTTCTCACCTGATAGAGCTGGATCTCACAGGAAATGATCCTGGAGAATCAGGAGTGAAGGAGCTCGATGAAATGCTGCAGGATCAGAACTGTCAACTCAAGACACTGAGGTGAGTACTATTAAAACAACACTCA
>JAVALU010000098.1:0-2500 GCA_030770095.1 Gila robusta | reverse complement strand
ATTCATATGAAGTGTGGCATTTGGGACAGGGCCTATGATCGTGAACCACAAAAGCCACATATATGAGATAATTTAAATATAGAATAATTTTTAATGTCATAGGATGTCATAGCTCAATATGTTTTTCAGCACTTAAATGTGTAAATATAGAAGCCCAGTATTTATCTGGAGGTCTTTGTACAGGTTTATTAATGTAATTATATTTTACGCTTATGTGTTCTATGATATGCAATGGAAGTAAATTTTAATGTTTAACATGGGTGTATTCACAACACATAGCATACGATATAATATCTTAAGATTATTCATCATTATGTTGTCTCTGCTTTTTCTGTTTTAATGATATTCAGAACAGAAAAACTAAATGTTCCTTAATTTTAATTAACACTAACTTTATTCTCATCTGAATTATAAATAATTGATTTCTGTATAAAATGATTTCCGCGCCTCTCTCTCTCTCTCTCTCTCTCACACACAGTTCGATCGCGCCCGCGCCTCTCTCTCTCTCTCACTCACGCACACACACACACACACACACACACACACACACACACACAGTTCGATCGCGCCAGCGCGCCTCTCTCACGCGCACACACACACTCCAGCTTGAGGCGCGCGCGATCGAACTGTGTGTGTGTGTGCTTGTGTGAGAGAGAGAGGCGCGGGCGCGATCGAACTGTGTGTGTGTGTGCGTGTGCGCGCGCGTGTGCGTGTGTGAGAGAGAGAGGCGCGGGCGCGATCGAACTGTGTGTGTGTGTGTGTGTGTGTGTGTGTGTGTGAACAGTGGAAACATACTCCGTCATTTTTTTTCATACAGGACATCATTCAGACTGCAAACTGTTTACTTATATATGTGTACACTCCCAATAAAACACAACATCCTCAGTCACATATGTAATATATTTTTATGTATATAATTTTGGACACAAGAGGGCAGTATAGCCCTATTTATGATTTTGTGTTTAAACTATCACCCGAAGAGACCCCTCCCCCTCCCCCTCCCCACACAGACAGACACACACACACACACACACAGATTGGCAGGGGACACTCTCTCTGTCAGAGAGAGGGAGAGAAAATGCTCAGAATCCACATTCAAACCAAAATATCTGACTTCATGTTGGTTGGAGCTAATGACTGTAAATTAGAAAGTTGTTCGGCTTGACGAGAACAATATACACGCCAAGTTTTGTAACTGTAGGTAAAATTATCTAAGTTATAACACACTTTATGTGTCCTTTTTTAGTCATAAATTCATTTCATCGCCACGGCCAAACCGTTCGAGATATCAAAAATCCGTCCGCAATTTAGCATCCTCAATGTCTTGACTTCATGCTGACCGAGTTTCGTGGTGTTTGGATTAATTCTCTAGGAGAAGTATATAAAAAATAAAAGCATGCATTTTCCAAACAACCCATAATAGCTGACTTCCTGTTGAGCTGTCGTTAAACTTAGAGCACGAAAGTTGTTCGGCCCGATGAGATCTAAATATGTACCGAGTTTCATATTATTACATGCAAGCATGTTTGATATATGGACAAGTGTTCGAATCGCATTCCAGGGAGCGCTGTCGAGCCCCCCTGCCACGCCCGGGTACCAGCTTCAGCCCGGCCCTGATGGCCGCGGGTTCTGACCTGTGTGCAAAGTTTCAAGAGTTTTCGAGCACGTTAAGGGCCCCAAAACCTTGAAAAACAAAAATAAAAGCATTCTCACTCAGCAGACAAATCCCCCTCCCCTCAAACACACGGAGAGACGTAGGGTCAGAGAGAGAGGAAGAGAAAATTCTCCAAAACATCCACATTCAAACCAAAATATCTGACTTCCTGTTGGTCTGAGCTAATGACTGTAAATTAGAAAGTTGTCCAGCTCGATATGAACAATATACATACTGAGTTTTAAGATTGTAGATAAAAGTATAGACCTAACTCCCCCTCTTTTGTCAAAAGGTGGCGCTACTGAGCCCCTGCACCACGCCCGTTTCTGAAACTTTGCACATGTCTACTGGCTAATAAATGTGATGTGTCTGTCGAGTTTCATGCAATTTCAAGTATGCTAAGAGTCTCAAAAGCATCAAAAAAGAATCTTAAAGTTTGATGCGTTACCACGGCAACAGTATCTAAGATATCAATAATCCTTTCACAGGTCTTCATCTGCCGTGTGTTTACATTATACACATAAAGTTTTAAGCCAATCCGGTAAAAATTAGAGGGTGATTTAAATGCATTTTGAAAGTGACACACTTCCTGCTGCCAGTTGGTGGCGCTATAACTTTGACTCACAATAGTCACATCCATGTGATCGGCCTCTTACAGCAAACACACTGCTGAAGTTTCATCAAGATCAGTCAATGTATGCAGAAGTTATAACACACTTCCTGTTTCCATTATTCGCCATAAATTCGTTTCCTCGCCGCGGCCAAACCGTTCGAGATATCAAAAATCTGTCCGCAATTTAGCATCCTCAATGTCTTGACTTCATGCACACCGAGTTTGGTGACGAT
>JAVALU010000097.1:0-25732 GCA_030770095.1 Gila robusta | reverse complement strand
GGCAGGGTGCATTCTCTCTGTCAGAGAGAGGGAGAGAAAATTCTCAGAATCCACATTCAAGCCACAATATCTGACTTTCTGTTGGTCGGAGCTAAAGGATGTAAATTAGAAAGTTGTTCGGCTTGATGAGAACATTATATACGCCAAGTTTTGTAACTGTAGGTAAAATTATCTAAGTTATAACACACTTTATGTGTCCTTTTTTAGTCATAAATTCATTTCCTCGCCACGGCAAAACCGTTCGAGATATCAAAAATCCGTCCGCAATTTAGCATCCTCAATGTCTTGACTTCACGCTGACCGAGTTTCGTGGCGTTTGGATTAATTCTCTAATAGAAGTATATCAAAAATAAAAGCATGCATTTTCCAAACAACCCATAATAGCTGACTTCCTGTTGAGCTGTCGTAAAACTTAGAGCACGAAAGTTGTTCGGCCTGATGAGATCTATAAGTGTACCGAGTTTCATATTATTACATGCAAGCATGTTTGATATATGGACAAGTGTTCGAATCCCGTTCCAGGTGGCGCTGTCGAGCCCCCTTGCCACGCCCGGGTACCATCTTCAGCCCGGCCCTGATGGCCGCGGGTTCTGACCTGTGTGCAAAGTTTCAAGAGTTTTCAAGCACGTTAAGGGCCCCAAAACCTTGAAAAACAAAAATAAAAGCATTCTCACTCAGCAGACAAACCCCCCTCCCCTCAAACACACGGAGAGACGTAGGGTCAGAGAGAGAGGAAGAGAAAATTCTCCAAAACATCCACATTCAAACCAAAATATCTGACTTCCTGTTGGTCTGAGCTAATGACTTTAAATTAGAAAGTTGTCCGGCTTGAAGAGTACAATATACATACCGAGTTTTGTTACTGTAGATAAAACTAACCCCCCCACTTTTGTCAAAAGGGGGCGCTACTGAGCCCCTGCACCACGCCCGTTTCTGAAACTTTGCACATGTCTACTGGCTAATAAATGTGATGTGTCTATCGAGTTTCATGCAATTTCAAGCATGCTAAGAGTCTCAAAAGCATCAAACAAGAATATTAAAGTTTGATGTGTTGCCACGGCAACAGTATCTAAGATATCAATAATCCTTTCACAGGTCTACATCTGCCGTGTGTTTACATTATACACATAAAGTTTGAAGCAAATCGGGTAAAAATAAGAGGGTGATTTCAAAGCATTTAGAAAGTGACACACTTCCTGCTGCCAGTTGGTGGCGCTATAACTTTGACTCACAATAGTCACATCCATGTGATCGGGCTCTTACAACGAACACACTGTTGAAGTTTCATCAAGATCAGTTAATGTATGCAGTAGTTATGACACACTTCCTGTTTCACGTTTCTCGCCATAATTTCGTTTCCTCGCCACGGCCAAACCGTTCGAGATATCAAAAATCCCCTCGCAAACTTTCATCCTCAATGTCTTGACTTCATGCTGACCGAGTTTCGTGCCGTTTGTTTGAATTCTCTAGGAGGAGTATTTCACATTCCATTGCGTGTGTTTTACCAACAACCCTAAATAGCCCACTTCCTGTTGGGCTGGGGTAAAAAGTAAGAGTGTGAAGTATATATGAAACGAGGAGATCTACATGTGTACCGAGTTTCATATTATTACATGCAAGCGTGTTTGAGTTATGGACCATGTTTTCGGACCCCGTTCCAGGGGGCGCTGTCGAGCCCCCCTGCCACGCCCGGGTACCATCTTCAGCCCGGCCCTGATGGCCGCGGGTTCTGACATGTGTGCAAAGTTTCAGGAGTTTTTGAGCATGTTAAGGCCTCCAAAAGTGTCCAAAAGTTAGTAAAAAAATAATAATAATAATAAGAAGAAGAATAATAAATAATCCTAAGGAAAACAATAGGGCCTTCGCCCTTTGGGCTTGGGCCCTAATTAGCTTGATGGCATACTGCACGGTTAACATGGCTGAAGTTACACACTGTTTGAGAGACTTCTGTTGTATAGGACTAGATGTTGATATCCCTCAATAAATACGTACCTGAGGCACCGATGAGACTCCGTGGGTTGGTCAATTGAGTGATGGCACCCTTTGGGTTATCAAGTGGGCGCCCTCCTTCAGTGTTTCGCTGATAGGCCCACGACACTCCCAGGTTTACTCCCTAGGTGCCATCAACTCACTTGAAGGCCCAAGCAGAGTCCTTTCTTTTCGTCCACAGCCACTGGCTCCCCTTTTCAGCAGCCCTAGAGAGGTCTTTGACTGCCTGCCGGTGGCCTTCCCTCGCACTCCCATCTCCCAGAGTAGCCTGGATGTTGAGGTGGCTACGAACCCTCTGCAGTCTACTTCCACTGGGCGTACGTTCGCATTTCAGCCTTGTTGTTGCGCATCGGCTGCAAGTTCAGGGTACCTCAGCCTTTTCCGTTCGTAAGCCTCCTCCACTGCACCCTCCCAGGGCATGGTGAGCTATGATGTAGACAAGCTTGAGTGAGGCTGACCACAGAACTAGTCGCTGATTGGTAGCCGCGATCTCAGCTGGGAAGCAGAGTTTCTTGTCCAAGTCTGCCTGCAGCTTCCAGTCCCGTGCTCTGCCCAGCTGCCCAGTGTCTGGTCTTGTTGTTGTCTGGTCTTGGCATGCACAAACATGTCCTTAAAACAACCCTTAACGTTCGTTTTCGAAACTGTGCAACTCACAGAGTGGTTAGTGGTGTTCGTTGATGATTAAAAACAAATATATCGGCGCAATAAATGATTTCAATCTGTGTTATTTGCTATAGTGGAGCTTATTTTTTCAGATACCTCACAACCGCGTATAAAGTTCCGCTCGATATTTGAGTCTGAAGCGTTAGCACACTCCTGACCACTTGATAGCGGTAGCGCAGTAATATTAACGAGCAATGAGTCCTCCAAAAGAAAGCAATGCGATTTTACAAAATGCCAAATAAAACACGACAGAAACTGTATTTCGCTACGCTACTTGTTTTGGAACATCAACGAACACCACTAACCACTCGGTGAGTTGCACAGTTTTGAAAACGAACGTTAAGGGTTGTTTTAAGGACATGTTTGTGCATGCCGGTAGACAGTCACTCTCAAGCGGTCAAAGGCGATTCTAAAAGAGTCAAAAAGTCGAGACAGGACCCATCGTCAAAATTTCTGTGTCCACCACTCTAGTTCATCCAAAACAAACTTGAAAACAGACTCAAAGTGGTTAATACCGGAATTATCCTTTAACATTGCTTCACCTTTAACTGAGGGTGCAACAGTGATACTAAAGCAACATCACTTTGTAACGTTAATTCAATGCAATTACTTCAGTAAAAACTTCAGTATACACTTGGTACTAATAAAGACACCTTCACCGTTGACCTAGAAAATGGAACTTATAACAGTCACTCTAAATTGTCTCAAATAAGGTTTAAATACTTCTCACTGATTAGACAACTCATTTTAATACAAATGGCTCTCAGGATTCTCCTCCTGATTCTCAGGAGGCTCTTTTATTCAGAGCTAACATCCGAGGATATCTAGGGCATATCCTCGGGCTTGTGCGTAGAGGCTCTAGGGAGCAACATACTCTGTTTTGGAGACTGTGGTCAGGTTCATTTTGCAGAGACCTATAGCGCCTCCACAGGGCTATGGGGAGCAGAGGCCACAGCCACAAGAAGAGCCCTGCCATACTCACACCAATGTGGTCCTTGTTGACCTTGTAATCATTTATAAATTCTACGAAATGTGCATTACTCACATGCTTGTAGCAGTGTGTGTTGTGTATGTGTACGTAGCAAGTATGTGTTTGTCACACAGTGATTAGCTAGGAAAATTAAAAATGACATTTCATGACAAAAAGCTTGTCGACCTAGAAAATGGAACTTTTAACAGTCACTCTAAATTGTCTCAAATAAGGTTTTTAAACAGCAGTATTACTAATAGCTGGAAAGTAAAATTCATAATGATCAAATAATCTTTTCAGGTTGTAGTCTGCTGATCTCTTCTCTACTTCCTACAGTTAATGGTACAGTTGTGTATCTTCATCATGTTTTGTAATATTTTATTTAGGCTCAGTAAGTGTGATCTAACAGAGGGAAGCTGTTCAGCTCTGGCTTCAGTTCTCAGTTCAGACTCCAGCATTCTGAAGGATCTTGACCTGAGCGATAATAATCTGCAGGATTCAGGAGTGAAACTGCTCTCTGATGGACTGAAAAAGAACTGTAAACTGGAGAAACTCAGGTTAGATGATTTCTGACATATTAAAGATCTATGGGCTTTTTGTTTGCCTCTATATCCTATTTTTTCTATTTTCTAATTTGTACAAGAAAGAAATTATAATTCACGAACCGTTTCCTTTAGGGCTTAAAATTGTTCAAGTAATTTTAAGAATAACTGAATAATCATCTGAATGTAACATTTTCCTTTCTGTTGTAGACTCTCAGACTGCAGTATCAGTGAAGAAGGTTATAAAGCTCTGGCTTCAGCTCTGAGATCAAACCCTTCACACCTGATAGAGCTGGATCTCACAGGAAATGATCCTGGACAATCAGGAGTGAAGGAGCTCGATGAATTACTGCAGGATCAGAAGTATCAACTCAAGACACTGAGGTGAGTACTATTAAAACAACACTCAATAGTCTTAATACCGTTTTTGCCAAAAGAGAATTCAACTGTCAAAAACATATTTATAAATTAGATTTTGAAAGCACTAAAGGCCCTTTCAAAAGATTATGAAAATACCCAAATGAAATGGCATGTAATGTATTTACTCTATCTCTAGGTTTTTGAGTTCTGCTGCAGATGAAGCCTGTCAGTATGTGAGAGGAATTGTGGGTAAAAACCCATTACTCCTGAGAGAGCTGAATCTGAGTAAACGTGAACTAAGAGACTCAAACGTGAAGAAGCTCACTTCTCTATTGCAGGATAAACACTGTAAACTCAACAGACTGAAGTGAGTATTTTACTTGGTCTAATACTTTACATGTAAAATTTCTATAAGAATAACATTGTCATTGTTCATAAAGAAAGTTTTAAGATTAACTGAAGAGTGTTTCCTTTTTCTTTCTCTTCAGGCTGAATAATAACATAATTACAGCAGAAGGTTGTGGTGCTCTGACTTCAGCGTTTAATTCAAACCCTTCAAACCTGATAGAGTTGGATCTGAGTGAGAATAAAGTAGGAAACTCAGGAATTGAGAAGATCTGTCCTCTGTTGGAAAATACACAATGCAGATTGACGAAACTGAAGTGTGTATTTTTATTTATCCACATTTCAATATGATAATTATATATATATATATATATATATATATATAATATTTTTAAATGACTATGTTATCTGATTAACTGTCTTGAAAATTATGAAGATTATTAAGGCTAAAATATTAGTGGCAATATTATTAAATATTGTACTAAGCACTGTAAGTATGAATTAATATGCAGGGTTTCCCATACGTTCATTTATTTGTGGCAACCCGCCCCAATATCAATGCTGACCACCACACATTGATTTTCTATTGTTTTTTTTTACTAAGCCTATTTAAAATTTAATTTCTTTGCAGAGCGCCGTAGCGCATTCGTGCAGCACTACCTCTCGCTCGTCCCCCTCTCTCTCTCTCTCTCACTCACCCGTACCTCTCGCGCTCCCCCCCCCCCCCCTGCGCCACAGTTACACTTTCATTCTGTGGGAAACACTAATATGTAAATCTGTATTAATGAGAAAATCAGTTTAATAAGTTATTATTGGTTCAAGTTCATGATTTTAAAATGAAAATTTGAAATTTAGTTTGCTTGTTTTGTTAGTGTAGAACATGGACTATTTTTGTTCTGTTCTGATAAATTGTAGAATAACTGAATAATCGTCTGAATGTTACATTTTCCTTTCTGTTCTAGACTCTCAGACTGCAGTATCAGTGAAGAAGGTTATAAAGCTCTGGCTTCAGCTCTGAGATCAAACCCTTCACACCTGATAGAGCTGGATCTCACAGGAAATGATCCTGGACAATCAGGAGTGAAGGAGCTCAGTGATTTACTACAGGATGAACAATGTACATTTAAGACCAGGTGATTAATGTCTTAAAATATTTCAAAATAAGCCACAAATGTGATATCTGATATATGAAACTAAGGGGATTAGGAATTGGAGAGGAATTGCAATTAAAGGTGTGTGACTGTTGAATTTCAATAATAGGTATGCTGTAAATTCCTTTACCTATATTTTGTGACACGAACCTTGCGACAAAACATAATTACATAATTTTGAATTTCTAATTAGACTTCTCCTAAACTAATTTGAAAATCAGTTAACACCATTTCTGTAATCGAATAACATAATCTTCTAATTCTCAAATTAAAAATTTAAGATAAATTATAGCATTCTGGAAAATAATCTTCCTCAAAGCTCAATGAAAATTGTATAAAATGACGTCATTATGTTTTAAATAATGTTTTGTGTATGAATTGAAAATTCTTAATCTGATTCTTTATTCAATTCAATTAATAATTTTCACTAGCCCCCACAAAAAAATAATAAATAAATAAAATAGTTATTTTTGACCCATAACGTTGTATAAGGTTAAAACCTACATTTGAGATACCAGTGAAATTTCACAATTTCGATACTGCAACTAAAACTACTAGAAAAACAATGGAAAAGCACAGTCAGATGAAAATGATCTGCTTGAACGGATTTGATACCCAGCCTTAGGTATAGATATCTGTTTAAGGTGGAGACTGGTTCCTACATTCGTCACATTGCTGTACCTTGTCTTTAAAAGGCCACAAGCACCAAAAATCCTGTTTCACAAAAATGCACTGTAACTGCATCAGAAACATTACTGCTCATTCGGAAGACACATGCAACCAGAACTGAATTTTGATTAGTTATAGTACAAGCAGGTCCACTTGATGAGTTTGATGCCCTGCCATATTCCATTCCTTTTTTACCACCCAATCTATTAATGCATTTTCGAATAAACTGGTAGTTGTCAACTAAGTGACTGACTGAAATCATTAGAAATAATTAACTGAATACAGTTAGAAATAATCAAGGTTCCTCACTTCACTATAATTATAAATTTGTTTTGATATATTTTAATTGATATATAATTTTCTGTTTATTGATTTCGCATTGTTTTCGCAGTGTGTATCATGTATTTGCTTAGCTTGAAAGAATGGGAGGTGCAAAAAAAATACATTTTGACAGAATTACCTAAAATACTCTTCTATTTTCTGTAGGTTTTTGAAAAGTGATGTTGCACAGGAAGCGTGTGAGTATCTCACTAAAGTTCTGGGTAAAAGTCCATTATTACTGACAGAACTGGATCTGAGTGAAGATAAATTAGAAGATCTGAATGGAGAGAAGCTCTCTGCTCTTTTGATGGACTCTCATAGCAAAGTGGAGAAAATAAAGTGAGTCAACATTATTTATACATTATAGCTTCTCTGTTAATTCATTATATAAGACTATCAGTCACATATGTGATCAAAATTGAAGACCTGCTGATCTGATGTGTGTTGAATATGTGCTGAAGAACAATCAGAATAATAATAAATGCTGTTTCTGTGTTTAGGATGAATCATTGTGAGCGGACAGAGAAAAGCTGTTCAGTTCTAGCTACTGTTCTCTCCTCTAAAACCATCCTGAAAGAGCTGAACCTGAACAACAGCCGTCTGCTGGACTCTGGAGTCAAAGAGATCTGTGAGGGACTGAAGAATCCTGTCTGTGAGCTGAAGATACTCAAGTGAGTACATTTCACCACATATTAATGATGTTTGATAACTTTTTTGTGCTGATCTAATACTAATATTTTCTTAGTGCTAGGTGCACATTTCAACTACATTAAAGTTATTAAAATCAACCCAATGTATACAGGTTTATTGTAATTAATTATACAAGTGGTCTGTCTGAATATTCAAATCTGATTGGCTGGAAGTTGTGCAATAAAACAGTTTAATGCACACGTTCAGGTCAGGTTTAATCTTCGTTGTAAATTAATGCACTGTTTTCATTTAAGCACACAAACATACATCACTTGCACACAGAGGGCCTTATCATACACCGGCGCTGCCCCTTTTGTCTCAAAATGTATTGTGCCCTTTTCTGATAATTGTAAATAATAATTATTATTATTATAAATATTATAATAAATGAAACACACCCTTGCCACTAACAATAATAATACAAACAGATATTATATAAAAAAAAAATTGACGGAGAAGTGGTAGGCGGAGTTTCCTTTGCAGCGCCTCATAGCAGCTACGCATTTAACGGTTCTGGTACGCACTACGCAGCAGTTCGTGCGAGTCTCTTCAAACGAGCAGCAGGTAACGTTTAAGCTAATACGGAAAATTACATTTATCCTACCATCACCATGCTACTCTAAATGTTGCTGCAGCATGCGAGTTAATATTAACTACAATAAAAGTAGCCTATAACTCGATTTCAGATGCATTTCTGAGTGACAATGTCATTCGTTTTTATCCAAGGAATAAAAGTGCAAGGGGAAATACATCTAACAGTTAGTTTCAATGAAATCTTAAGTCCATGTCCAACTCTAAATTGTGAGGAACTTATATCTTTGATTTCATAGTAACGCTTTACAATAAGGTTCATTTGTTCATTACTCATGTATGAACTAACATGAACTAACCATGAGCAACACATTTGTTACTGTAGGCTATATCTTAGTTAATAACTGTTAATTGTTTATTCATGTTATGTCACAGTCAGTGCATTAACTAATGATAACAAATACAACTTTTGATTTTAATGTTTTAGTAAATCCTGAAATTAATATTAACTAAGATTAATAAATGCTGAAGTGCAGTTCATTAGCTAATGTTAACTAATGAAACCTTATTGTAAAATGTTACTGATTCATGATAGCTAACACTGTCTTTCATACATATAATACATACATTAAATTTACAACGTCAACAAAACTAAAAATTTATTTTCCATAATTACCTTCTTGATTCTCACTGTTTTGTTTGGTGAAGTAAATAATATTTAGTAATATTATCATAATTTCCCTATTTTCATTTGATGTGTTATGTATTCTAATAATTATATCAACATATTTTCTTAGAATGCCAAGGAAAGAAAGAACAAAAAAAACAAAAAAATCAAAAAAAAAAAAATGTTTTTTTTATTTAGTGCCCTTTTTGGTCCCTCCGCCCCTGCCCCTGAGGAGGTCTGTGCACGCCACTGACCGGCGCAATGCGGCACCAGGCGCAACACAAGTGTTTTTGTTAGTTTCAGCCCGACGCAGTTATCATTTTTGCATTGTTTAAAAAGCAAATGCATTTGCGCCCATCTGTGCACTCATGGGCTGCTGGTCTGAAAACGAGGTGTGTTCAGGTGCATTGTTGGCGCGTTGCTATTTTGAGGCAACTGAAATAGACTGAGCCATTGACCAACTGAAACCTGGTCTAAAGTTAATGGCGCTGTATTTTTTTGTAATTTAAAGAGCGCTTTAACGCCTACAGACGGTCCACAACGTGCGTCCACTTTGTCCCATAGATCTTCTTCTCGCGCTTTAACCGCGCGCACGAGCAGATCCGTTTCCTCGCTAGAGAAACGTTCAGTTTTTCTGCTTGCAAATTCTGCCATGTAAATAGCGAATCCACCATGGTGCGAGCGTGACTGGCTTTTAAAGGGAATGGGAGATGACACTCTGATTTGTTTATTGCTCGTTACCCCCAAAACAAACCCATTACTCATTAGAGGGCACCTATTATGCAAAATTCACTTTTACATGGTGTTTGAACATAAATGTGTGATGGGCGTGTGTGATAAAAATCCACCCAGTGCTTTTTTTAAAAGCACCAGTGCTTTTTTTTTTTTCTCTTTCTATCTTTCTATCTTTCTATCTATCTATCTATCTATCTATCTATCTATCTATCTATCTATCTATCTATCTATCTATCTATCTATCTATCTATCAAACTCTCTATCTATCTAACTATCAAACTATCTATCTCTTTCTATCTATCTATCTCTCTATCTCTCTATCTATCTATCATCTATCTATCTATCTATCTATCAAACTCTCTGTCAAAGTGTGGTATTTCCATATAAAACACGAGTCCGTATTCTTTGAACTGGCCCAACGGGGTCTCTATTTATTTGTTTCCAGTTCCTCAAAACACTGTCACACACTAGACTCATTCCACTCTCACTCTCTGGCTCTCTCTCTAGGAGTGGCCTTGTTCGCCCCCTATCGGCTGGTATAGTCTGAACAAACATTATAACAATTAGATATTGTTACATCCTTTCTCTTTTAGAAAGTTTTTGTTTTCCCTGAAACACATGCAAACAGTACATGCACATAAGAATGTACTTTCAAATGTACGAACAGCTTAAATACATGCCATTACCCAAACTACCAAAATGGCTTTAACATCTCAAAACACTTTTTTTTTTTTTTTAAATCACCTAAATGACAGTTTAAGTGGTAAAGTCCTTGTAGCGTTGAGGCTGACGAACAACTCTACCACATCTAGTTGTCTTCGGCCCATCCCTGTCACAGGTATCGCTCTGAGTTTGAGGGCTCTGCTGGGATAGTACAGTGTCTATATGGGTTCCCGGAGTGTTTACTGTCTCTATATCAACAACCTCTGTTTGAGGAACCACATGGGCCTGTCTGAGGTGTCTACGGTTCCTCCTGAGAACTGCACCCGAATCCATTTCAACCTCATAGGATCTAGGGTCAACTGGTCTTTTCACCTTGCCCAGCTTCCATGTGGTGTGAGGCTCAAATGGCTGCACTCTGACCGTGTCACCTGGTCGTAGGGCATCTAGATCCCTGGCTGATCGGTTGTAGTACCCACATTGACGCTGTTGGTTGTTAAACAGTGCCTGCTCCGCTTGAACCACTTTAGGCTGGAGAAGGCTGTTTTTCGCCGGTAACAGAGATCTCGTTCGACGGTTCAGCAGTCTTTGAGCTGGGCTGCTCTCCAGTCCTTGTGACGGTGTGTTACGATGGTCCAAGAGCGCGAGATATGGGTCTTGTCCCGAAGCTTTGGCTTTGTGTAACAGTCTCTTTGCAGTTTTAACGGCAGACTCTGCCTTGCCGTTACTCTGTGGGCAACCTGGCGATGAGGTTTTGTGGTCAAATTCCCACCGTTGGCTGCATCTTTGGAACTCTTGAGATGAATATTGGGGTCCGTTGTCTGAGACTACTGTGTTGGGAATGCCGTATCTAGCAAACTGTGCTTTTAGCTTTTTTATCACTGTCGTAGCTTTTGTGTCTGGCAAAAAATCAATTTCCCAAAAATTGGAATAGTAGTCGACTGTTACATGGTAGTTTTTGTTATCAAAGTGAAAGAGGTCAACGCCTACTTTGGCCCATGGCCTGCTTGGCACATTGTGTGGGTTGAGCGTTTCTCTTTGCTGTTTGTCATCCACTGACCTGCAGATGTCACAGCGAGCTATGTGTGTCTTTATGTGGTCGTTCATTCCAATCCAGTAGACACATTCTCTGGCCCTTCGGAGACATCCTTCTGCTCCGAGATGTGAGGAGTGCAGGCGGCGGGTGATGTCTTTCTGCAGTGATACTGGAATAACAGCACGTTCACCTCGAAACACAATGCCGTCCTGATAACTTAATTCCTCCTGGAATGAGAAGTAGGGTTTAATTTCCTGAGGCACGGCCCTTTTGTCCGATGGCCAACCTTGCTTCATCAGTCGGATCACAGTTTGTAGAGTTTTGTCATCCTTTGTAGCTGTCCTGATCTGGCTTAGACTGTCACCTGAAATGGGTAAGTGTTGCACCATATTAACCGTCTCTATTTCAGCTTCCACGGAGCTCAGAGATGGGCATTCTGGGAGATATGCTCTGCTTAAGGTGTCTGCAAGTAACATGTCTTTGCCAGGAACATACACTACAGTCAGGTCGTATTTCTGAATACGTAGCATCATTCTTTGTAGCCTCTTGGGCGCACTCAAAAGAGGTTTCCTCACTATGGACTCTAACGGCTTATGGTCCGATTGGACCGTAACTTTGCGACCATACGTGTACTGATGAAACTTCTCTACACTGAACACCATGGCTAGAAACTCTTTCTCTATCTGGGCATAACCCCGCTCCGTCTGTGTGAGTGCTCTGCTTGCATAGGCGATGGGCTTACCCTTTTGCATGAGTGCTGCTCCCAAACCTGTGTCCGATGCATCACATTGCACTACAAGGTCCTCCTCTGGGCAGTAGTACTTCAGTATAGGAGCATCGGCAATAGACTTTTTTAGTTGCACAAAAGCATTCTCATGCTGCTCCGACCAGTCCCAGTCTGTGTCTTTGTGTGTCAACTGCCGCAACACGGCACACTGGTCTGAAAGGTGTGGGCAAAACTTAGCCAAGTAGTTTATCATACCTAACAGTCTCTGTACTGCTTTCAAATCTGTAGGTCTCGGCATGTGTTCAATAGCACGAACCTTGTCTGGATCTACTTTCAGTCCGTTTGCTGTTAAGCGGTGCCCAATGTATGTACACTCCCTCTTCCTTAGCTTGAATTTGTCTGGGTTCAGTTTAATGTTCTTTTGCCTGCACCGCTCCAGGAACAGTTTCAGCTTCACATCATGGTCTCCTTCTGCCGCTTCCTGCGTCTCTCCCTGACCTGTAATGAGCACATCATCCGCAATAATGTATAGGCCCGGTAACCCGTCCAGTGCTTGGGTCAGTTTTCGCTGGAAAACTTCCGGTGCCGGACTTATTCCCATGGGCATCCTTAGCCATCTGAAACGGCCAAATGGGGTGGAAAACGTAGTCAGATAACTGGATTTCTCTTCAAGCTTGACATGCCAAAACCCGCTTTTGACGTCACATACCGTGAACACTTTAGCTTTAGACATATCTGGAAGTACATCCTCAATGGTTTGTAGTGGGAAGTGGCTGCGCTTGAGTGCCTTGTTGAGGGGCTTTGGATCAATGCATACTCTAGGTTTACCGTTTTGCTTTTGTACCACCACCATGCTACTGATCCAGTCCGTGCTACAGTCTACTGGTGTGATAATACCTCTGTGCTCAAGATCCTGAAGCTCCTCTTTCAGCGGTTTCATCATGGCGACCGGAACACGACGCTTTGGGAGTTGCACAGGTTTCACACTCTCATCTACTTCCATTTTGTATTCTCCTTCCAGACAGCCGTCTCCTGTGAACACATCTGCAAAATCTGTCTGTATTTGTTCCCATGTCCATTGTCTTTTTGGGTCTATCCCTGTTGTCACAATACTGTCAATAGCCATAATGTTTTCATAGCGTACTTTTATGAGTTTCATAGCCTCACTGGCTCTCTTACCAATCAGTGGTACAGTACAACCTTTGTCCACAACCTGGAACTCTAGCTGGTACAGTTTTTGGTTTCTGGGGTTTCTTAATTTCACTTTACATCGACCCAGTGGTTTCACTTTGCTTCCATTGTACATCACTAACACAGAATTTGTATCCTCCAGCTTAGCATCTGTGTTCAGCATGTTAATAGGCAAAACATTACATGTGGCTCCACAATCGATCTGAAATTTTATAATATCTTTTCCTAGGAGCATGCCTGCAAACAACTGGGAGTCATTACTTTTGTTAGAGTCAACAGCATTCACATTTTTACTTTCTGCTACATCTCTAACACACAGTATGTCCTCAAATTCACTTTCACATTCAGTAACCTTATGCACCGATTTCATCTTCTTTGGTTCAATGCGGGCTTTACACTTAACCGCAAAGTGGTTTTCCTTACCACACTTTGTGCATTTCTTTCCAAATGCTGGACATTTCTGTTTGCTCCTCTCATGTGTCTTGCCGCAAAACTTGCAATCCACGGTGCTTTCTTTCTGTTGTAGTCGCGAAGCTCCTTGCACTATGTGAACTTCCTCCACTGTGTGTCCCGCTATGGCCTTGCAGTTTTCCCGCGACCACTCTGCAGCTCTGCAAAGTTGAATGCACGTGTCCAATGTCATGTCTTTCTCCCTTAATAGTCTCTCTCGCATGTTGCTGCTGTTAATCCCACACACAATCCTGTCACGGATGAGGGAGTCTCGTAATGTCCCGAAATTGCATGTTTTTGCTAACAACTTGAGTTCAGTAACATAGCCATCTATGGATTCACTGGTACCTTGATTTCTTGTGAAGAATTTGTACCGCTCCACGGTCTCGTTCACTTTAGGACTGCAGTAGTTATCAAACTTTTCAATGACGTCCTTAATCGACCAGTCCGACTTTGCTGTGTCTCCCATTAACGTATCCAGTAGCTCCCTGCCACTCTCACCGACCAGATAACTGAAAAGCCTGACCTTTTTTTTCTCGTCGTCCTCGGCAACAGTTAATCCAATGTACAGTTCAAACTCGTCTCTCCAAGACTTCCACGTTTTAGACAGGTTGCTGGAGTCCAGACACAACGTCTGTGGGGGTCTAAGTCCGTCCATGCCGATAGCGTTAGCTTGTTTACTTCGTTGCTAATCCACGCTACACGTTAACGTTAGCACTTTACCGTCTTCGGAATTCGCCCGCGTCTCCTCCGCAAACCGCTAAGAACTTGGGCAAAAATCCACTGCCGCTGCCACCATGTCAAAGTGTGGTATTTCCATATAAAACACGAGTCCGTATTCTTTGAACTGGCCCAACGGGGTCTCTATTTATTTGTTTCCAGTTCCTCAAAACACTGTCACACACTAGACTCATTCCACTCTCACTCTCTGGCTCTCTCTCTAGGAGTGGCCTTGTTCGCCCCCTATCGGCTGGTATAGTCTGAACAAACATTATAACAATTAGATATTGTTACACTCTCTATCTCTTTCTATCTATCTATCTATCTATCTAACTATCAAACTATCTATCTCTTTCTATCTATCTATCTATCTATCTATCTATCTATCTGTTACTAAATATATATATAGGCCTATATATATATATTAGGGGTGGAACGGTACATGTATTCGTATTGAACCGAATCGGTACGGGCGTCACGGTTCGGTGCACGAATTTACACGGAGAATACACGGTATAAAAACAAATAAAACTCTAAATAGCGATAAATTTCGCTCAATTCGCGTTTGGTCTGAACGCAGCATAATGAACTGACTGCCATGTCAATATTGCAATGCTGAAGTGTGTGTGTGCGCGCGAGAGAGGGAAAGGCGCGGACGCGATCGAACTGTGTGTGTGTGTGTGTGTGTGTGTGAGAGAGAGAGAGAGAGGGGCGCGGGCGCGATCGAACAGTGGAAACATAAAAACATACTCTGTCATTTTGTTCATACAGGACATCATTCAAACTGCAAAGTGTTTACATATATTTGTGTTCACTCGCAATAAAACACAACATTGTGCTTTTGTCACACTCTAAACTCTTGTCAAACTGTAACCTACAACTGTCACCCAACCAAAATCAGGCACACACACACACACACAGTTTTATTTTTAAGTTACACATTCTACATTGATTAAAAAAGAAAATCAAACGTGGTTTTTAATGGTAGTATTATTTTTTACGGAGATCAATTATTTATAATTCAGATGAGAATAAAGTTAGGGTTAATTAAAATTAAGAAAAACAAATATATTGATCTGAAATATAGCAAATTAATTTTAAATTCATCCAGGTACAATTACCAAACATATCGCAAGGTCTTTTTGTCTTTTTATTAATTTATTTAATTAAACTAATTAAATTATATACAACTATTGTCAGTGCACTACAAATAAACTGGTTATATGCCTTTATTAATAAAACTTATTTAAAAAATACAAGGCTTAAGACATTTATAAAAATACCTTCTGCATTTTTGTTTTGCTTTTCACTCCATTGTACCGAAATCGTACCGAACCGTGATGTCTGAACCGAGGTATGAACCGAACCGTGACTTCTGTGTACCGTTCCACCCCTAATATATATATATATATATATATATATATATATATATATATATATATATATATATATATATATATATATATTAGGGGTGTAACGGTACACGTATTCATATTGAACCGTTCGGTACGACGCTTTCGGTTCGGTTTTCGGTACGCATTTTTAAACCGAACGGTTCGTTGGACCATTTTTCCTGCCGACCAAAATTTCGTTATTTCAAATGTAGGCGCGTTGCGCGTGGTAAGCGCGCTCATAATGTAAAAGACGCTGGCATGACCACAACATTGCCCAACATCAAATGGCTAATGTAAGCGGAACGAAACTGACTCGATATTGTGTGGTTGACGGACCGTTTATCAGTTTGGACCAATGCAGAGCGAGCCGATCTTGATCATCAGCACTGTTACTACACAGCGAAATCCAGTAAAGAAAGCATTTGAATTCGCCACTGAAGTAATAACATCGCTGCGAGATCTAGTGAGAAACATTCACATTTCTCCGTTATTAACAGATCAAACAGCACTGACGTGGAAACCAGGAAGAAACATTGTGCCATGAATGAACTATTCAGTGTCCACAGATCAGCATTCACCATGGATTTACTGTAGTAACACTACTAACTGTAACCATGGAAGTTTGGCAGGAATAGTAGGCTATAATGCTTTCAAGTAACATTAAGTCGGTTTTATTTTGACATTATGAATACAATTGCTGCCCTCAAATGTTAATCTGAACTAAAATAAACCTTTGTTTATAACTACTAGGCTACAATATTACATTTCATTTTGTCCAAGGAGCTGTTTTGTTTTATATGCTCCTAAGAAAAGTCAAGTATAGCTCCATCATTGCTCAAAGTAAAAAAAATATCATACTTTATGATGTTAGTTTTAATAAAAATATAATTAAAAAAATTAAATCAAGGAAATTTCTCTGGCATTTCTTTCTTTTTGCTGTATCGAAAACGTACCGAAACATACCGAACCGTGACACAAGTGTATCGTATCGAACCGAACCGTGAGTTTTGTGAACCGTTACACCCCTAATATACAGGTCCTTCTCAAAAAATTAGCATATTGTGATAAAGTTCATTATTTTCCATAATATAATGATAAAAATTAAACTTTCATATATTTTAGATTCATTGCACACCAACTGAAATATTTCAGGTCTTTTATTGTTTTAATACTGATGATTTTGGCATACAGCTCATGAAAACCCAAAATTCCTATCTCAAAAAATTAGCATATCATGAAAAGGTTCTCTAAACAAGCTATTAACCTAATCATCTGAATCAACTAATTAACTCTAAACACCTGCAAAAGATTCCTGAGGCTTTTAAAAACTCCCAGCCTGTTTCATTACTCAAAACCGCAATCATGGGTAAGACTGCCGACCTGACTGCTGTCCAGAAGGCCATCATTGACACCCTCAAGCAAGAGGGTAAGACACAGAAAGAAATTTCTGAACAAATAGGCTGTTCCCAGAGTGCTGTATCAAGGCACCTCAGTGGGAAGTCTGTGGGAAGGAAAAAGTGTGGCAAAAAACGCTGCACAACGAGAAGAGGTGACCGGACCCTGAGGAAGATTGTGGAGAAGGACCGATTCCAGACCTTGGGGGACCTGCGGAAGCAGTGGACTGAGTCTGGAGTAGAAACATCCAGAGCCACCGTGCACAGGCGTGTGCAGGAAATGGGCTACAGGTGCCGCATTCCCCAGGTCAAGCCACTTTTGAACCAGAAACAGCGGCAGAAGTGCCTGACCTGGGCTACAGAGAAGCAGCACTGGAGTACCCACAGTCAGTGATGGTCTGGGGTGCCATGTCAGCTGCTGGTGTTGGTCCACTGTGTTTTATCAAGGGCAGGGTCAATGCAGCTAGCTATCAGGAGATTTTGGAGCACTTCATGCTTCCATCTGCTGAAAAGCTTTATGGAGATGAAGATTTCATTTTTCAGCACGACCTGGCACCTGCTCACAGTGCCAAAACCACTGGTAAATGGTTTACTGACCATGGTATTACTGTGCTCAATTGGCCTGCCAACTCTCCTGACCTGAACCCCATAGAGAATCTGTGGGATATTGTGAAGAGAAAGTTGAGAGACGCAAGACCCAACACTCTGGATGAGCTTAAGGCCGCTATCGAAGCATCCTGGGCCTCCATAACACCTCAGCAGTGCCACAGGCTGATTGCCTCCATGCCACGCCGCAATTTCTTTCTGTGTCTTACCCTCTTGCTTGAGGGTGTCAATGATGGCCTTCTGGACAGCAGTCAGGTCGGCAGTCTTACCCATGATTGCGGTTTTGAGTAATGAAACAGGCTGGGAGTTTTTAAAAGCCTCAGGAATCTTTTGCAGGTGTTTAGAGTTAATTAGTTGATTCAGATGATTAGGTTAATAGCTCGTTTAGAGAACCTTTTCATGATATGCTAATTTTTTGAGATAGGAATTTTGGGTTTTCATGAGCTGTATGCCAAAATCATCAGTATTAAAACAATAAAAGACCTGAAATATTTCAGTTGGTGTGCAATGAATCTAAAATATATGAAAGTTTAATTTTTATCATTATATTATGGAAAATAATGAACTTTATCACAATATGCTAATTTTTTGAGAAGGACCTGTATATATATATCTTTCTATCTTTCTAACTAATCTTTCTTTCTTTCTTTCTAACTAATCTGTTTTCTTTCTTTCTGACTAATCTTTCTTTCTTTCTAACTAATCTTTCTTTCTAACTAATCTATCTTTCTTTCTTTCTACCTAATCTATCTTTCTTTCTTTCTAACTAATCTTTCTTTCTTTCTTTCTAACTAATCTTTCTTTCTTTCTACCTAATCTTTCTTTCTTTCTTTCTACCTAATCTATCTATCTTTCTTTCTTTCTAACTAATATATCTCTTTCTTTCTAACTAATATTTCTTTCTAACTAATCCATCTTTCTTTCTTTCTTTCTAACTAATATATCTATCTTTTTTTCTTTCTAACTAATCGATCTTTCTTTCTTTCTAACTAATCTTTCTTTCTAACTAATCTTTTTTCTTTCTTTCTAACTAATCTTTTTTCTTTCTTTCTAACTAATCTATCTTTCTTTCTTTCTAACTAATCTTTCTTTCTAACTAATCTTTCTTTCTTTCTAACTAATCTTTCTTTCTTTCTAACTAATCTATCTATCTTTCTTTCTTTCTTTATTTCTAATTAATCTTTTTTCTTTCTTTCTACCTAATCTATCTATCTTTCTTTCTTTCTAACTAATATATCTCTTTCTTTCTAACTAATATTTCTTTCTAACTAATCCATCTTTCTTTCTTTCTTTCTAACTAATATATCTATCTTTTTTTCTTTCTAACTAATCGATCTTTCTTTCTTTCTAACTAATCTTTCTTTCTTTTTTTCTAACTAATCTTTTTTTCTAACTAATCTTTCTTTCTAACATTAATCATTCTTTCTTTCTAACTGATCTATCTTTCTTTCTAACTAATCTTTCTTTCTAAGCTTTCTTTTTAACTAATCTTTCTTTGTAACTAATCTATACATTTCTTTCTTTCTTTCTTTCTTTCTTTCTTTCTTTCTTTCTTTCTTTCTTTCTAATTAATCTTTCTTTCTTTCTTTCTAACTAATCTTTCTTTCTTTCTAACTAATCTTTCTTTCTACCTAATCTTTCTTTCTTTCTTTCTTTCTACCTAATCTATCTATCTTTCTTTCTTTCTAACTAATATATCTCTTTCTTTCTAACTAATATTTCTTTCTAACTAATCCATCTTTCTTTCTTTCTTTCTAACTAATATATCTATCTTTTTTTCTTTCTAACTAATCGATCTTTCTTTCTTTCTAACTAATCTTTCTTTCTAACTAATCTTTTTTCTTTCTTTCTAACTAATCTTTTTTTCTTTCTTTCTAGCTAATCTATCTTTCTTTCTTTCTAACTAATCTTTCTTTCTTTCTAACTAATCTTTCTTTCTTTCTAACTAATCTATCTATCTTTCTTTCTTTCTTTCTTTCTAACTAATCTTTCTTTATTTCTAATTAATCTTTTTTCTTTCTTTCTACCTAATCTATCTTTCTTTCTTTCTAACTAATATATCTCTTTCTTTCTAACTAATATTTCTTTCTAACTAATCCATCTTTCTTTCTTTCTTTCTAACTAATATATCTATCTTTTTTTCTTTCTAACTAATCGATCTTTCTTTCTTTCTAACTAATCTTTCTAACTAATCTTTTTTCTTTCTTTCTAACTAATCTTTTTTTCTTTCTTTCTAACTAATCTATCTTTCTTTCTTTCTAACTAATCTTTCTTTCTTTCTAACTAATCTATCTATCTATCTTTCTTTCTTTCTTTCTAACTAATCTTTTTTTCTTTCTTTCTAACTAATCTTTCTCTTTATTTTTTTAAATAATCTTTTTCTTTCTAACTAATCTTTCTTTCTAACTAATCTTTCTTTCTTTCTAACTAATCTTTCTTTCTTTTTTTCTAACTAATCTTTCTTTCTAACTAATCTTTCTTTCTTTCTAACTAATCTTTCTTTCTTTCTTTCTAACTAATCTTTCTTTCTTTCTTTCTTTCTTTCTTTCTTTCTAACTAATCTTTCTTTCTAACTAATCTTTCTTTTATTGAATCTAATCTTTCTATTTATCTAACTAATCTTTCTTTTCTTTCGAACTTATCGTTTTCTTTCTTTCTCACTATTGTTTCTTTCTAACTAATCCATCTATCAAACTTCATACTACTTTAAACTTCAAACTATTTTAAACTTTGTCATCAAGTCGTTCAGTTATTGCGTTGCTGGACTCCCCCCCCCCCCAAACAACAGTGGGTTCTGAGAATGGTTTTCTAAATTATGCACGGAGAAAAACTTTCACTATGCGTCAGTGCCATTATTTACGTCTGTATTGGTGACAACATTACAAAAACTCAACATGCCTGGATCAGTTGTCTCACACACTGGCTGTGATGCAGGACCCTGAAATAGTGGGACTTGGTAGCACCACCTATAAAATCTAGTGTGGCAGCACTCATTGTGTCTCAATGAGGCACTTTGGGAAAACATGCGATGCCCCAATGTCAAGTACAGATGCACTGATGAGCTACTGTCCCGTGTGTACAATTTTACGGCAATGCCTTGGCCGTGTTTCTAATTCTTTACCGCACATGCTTGTGGCTTTACACTCCTCTCTGAGCAAAGCTTCGTCTAACCTGTTAGTGATGGAACAAACTGAACATTACAAGCCATGTGCATTCTTGCCAACCTCTATGGCATAGCTTTAGGCTTGTGCAAGCTTGATGGAAGGTTTAGTTGGCTCAGTCTTCTTTGCCAGAAGTATGTCAGAACAATTTGCAATGGCTACCATTGGTACCTGGTTGAATTTTTTTTAACAGCTGCACAGGAAGACTACCTTAAACTCATTCTCATCATGTGGGGACAGGCTCAGGATCCAGGTCACCTCCAAAAGCCTCTGGTGTCTTGTCACAATTGAATGTCTTGGGTATCTCTCCAAGATTTGTGCTGCAGGGTCGGCTTGTGCGTTTTCATGAATTTATCTCCCTTGCCAGCAAGTGTGCGCTGCAGTGCAAGGGGATTCCTTGTAATTGCATAGGTATTTATCTTCCAGCTAAATAGAAAAATAGTAAATAGAATACTAGTTACAGACGAAACCATGGTTATATGGTGTAGGGGTCGACCGATTATCGGCCTGGCCGATTATCAGCGCCGATATTAAGCATTTTTATGGTTATCGCTATCGGCCATTTTCAAAACCGATTTGCCAATAAAATAATTTAATTTTGAAATGCGCTATATTTGGCTCTGACGCAGCCACCTCTGTCGGAACTCACAACGCTATAGACTAGACTAATGTCCCCACCCATCTGATTTGTTGGGAGTCACGAATCCGGCCAATCAACGCGGAAAGCTGAAGGCACTGAAAGTGCACTCTCACACCGAAGCACTTGCTGACTGGAGCTGCTTCACTGATCATGCATCAGTTGTCTCACGAAGTTAAGGCAGCAGCAGACTTTGTTGAAGTAGCAATAAATTACTACACTGAAGTTGCAAAACACCTCAATATAATAAGGCTCTGTGATTTTCGTGATGCAGAAAACACGGACGGAATCGCGGAATCCAGTCATAAAAACGGAATTTACTGTATAAAGCAGAATGTCACTGAATTTGTCAACTTTTTGATGAATTAATAAAAAGCAGGTCAGTACAAATCAAATCGAATTTCAAACTGCAAAAAGACAATTTAAATATGAATCCTGCGTGTCTCTAAATGAATGGCGCAGACGCGTGATTTCATTTACCACACACACACACTGGAGCACGTGTGACACTTGCACTGTTTTCAGCCTCAGCCACATCATTATATGAGGACATGATTGCATAAACATCATCTCCAGAGCCGCTTAGTCACTTCATGAGCTTTTTAATGCTTCAACTGAGAAAAGTTATCGTCATATCATAAACACACAGAAACTCAAAGATCTCCACGGCAACCCGTCAAAATAAAAGTTTGGGTTTTCATAGGGCCCTAAAAATGTAATTTTGGTTAAACTGTAAATAAATTGAATAAGTTTGATGACTTCAATTAATTAGAAATGCTTTTTGATTACAAAAATTTAATTTAACCATTAAAATAGAGTCTTTAAGTTTTACAAAATGTTTACAGAATGCTGCTGGGTGCTCCCTGCACTTTTAAAGTTATTATTATTAATAATAATAATGTTATTATTAACAGTTCTCAGATTTAAAGATATGTTTAAAATCATTTCAAAAAAGTATTTGTCAAAACCCTTTGTTATTCTTAATTTTGACATTAACTTACATTTTTACACCAGACATAGGCTATTTATCAGTTCAAAATATCGGTTATCGGTCTACTTGATCTGTAATAATCGGTATCGGCATCGGCCCTGAAAATCATATATCGGTTGACCCCTAATATGGTGAAGTAGAAGACTGCAGGCCCTCTACCCGAACCTAAATGAAATGTTGTACACAGGGTTAAATAATGAAAACATGAACTTCATCACTGCATTTGCAGGAATTGTAAAATCTTTTTTCTTATTAACTCATGAAGTAGCCTAACTCAATATTTTTACTCTAATGGCTTATCTTTCCCCAAACATATGAACTGTGATCATGCACAACGAAAAATCATGCAAGAATTAAATCCCCCTCCCAGTAAGTTTTACTGCTGCTGTTAAAGTAATAACGTTAACGTTACATCGCGATGCTGAGCTACAGTGAAATGATAGAAAAGACAGATGCATTATCTGTGTTAGCGAATTTATGGCAAGCCAAAGTATTCATTAACGCCTGGTCAGGCGTCTGATTGCACATTGACCAGCCAAAAGAGTGCGTTTCGACAACCAAACCATAATGATTGCGAAATCATAACGATAAGCCAATAAGCCAAACTATAACGCGCTTCTTTTTTTTTTTTTTTTACCAAAAGGGCGCGTTCTTAACGTGCGCTTTGTGGTCACTGAAAACACGCGTCAGAAACGCGCGGTTTTTGCATCAAGACGCGCGTCTTCGACGCATGAGCTGCTATTTAAAACTCACGTTATCGACTTGCGCTTTGGGGTCACCGAAAACGCATATTTTTGACGCGCGTTTATCGTAACAAAAATGGGCGTCGAATATGTGTTTTGAGTAGGACAAAACAGACAGTTTTGCTATGAAAACAAAACTTTTCATTAAAATGGTCGTGGGGGATGACAGTGGGTAAATATAGCTATGTCTTTGGCCTAAACTTTGTAAGGTAAGCTTTGAACGCTCAGTTGGAGCCAATAAAATATAGCACATTTTTGATCAGCTTGGCTGCAGATAGCAGTGGCTATATGCCAAACTTCTCTCACCTCATGTATTCTTCTCTGAGGTTTGTTGCTGTATTGCTTTGCCTCTTCCCAGTCCGATTGACATAATGAAATTGTTTCTGTCGGTTGGGGTTTTATTCCTCAGAAATATTTTTGAAACAAGAAAATAAAAACAACTCTCGGTTTCACGTTCACTGTTTTTTATTTCAACACCTCGGACAGTCCCTTAATCCCTTCATTCCAGACCATCTCGCAAATTTTCCAGTTGTAATTTCGGTAATACTTTACAATAAGGTTTCATACATTATTTAACTACTTTAATTCACATGAACTAATTATGAACCTCATTTCTACAGCATTTATTGATCTTTGCTAATGTTAATTTCAATGTTTACTATTGATTATTAAAATAAAAAGTTTTATTTGTTAACATTACTTAATGCACTGCGAACTAACAGGGGACTAAAAGGGCACACTTCTCAGATTATTAAAGAAGTAAAACAAAGTTGTAAAAGTAAAGTTTATGAAAATTAAAAAAAATATATATATAAAATACATTAATATTGATGTATTTTATATATATTTACAAAACAGTTTCAACTCTAAAACGTCAAGAAAACCAATGCTACATATCTGAACAAGTGCTGGGCCAGATTTTAGGTTGATGTCTCAATAAATGAGCTTTAGGAATGTTTTTTTGTGCGCAGTACCAAACTTTTCCAGTAGATGACATCCACACCCCACCGATGACTCTTCCATTTCCATACATGTTTTTAGTGATCTGAACCTTATATTTCCATACTATTCCAAATATTTATGAAGTACACATCCTATTCAGAAATAGTTAGGGCAGTAATGTTAATATTTTATTTCAATTCAATCTCTAAAACAGAGATAAAAATGTACGGAAAGAAGGTCTCTCTCGCGCGCAGACACACTCGGTCTCTCTCGCGCAGTTCGCTTCGCTTTTGTCTAGTCCGGCGCCTCATATTGATAGGCTATTACCCGTGAGGTGTAACCAATCAGATAGCGCCGTGGGCGGGACATTGAGCACGTCTACAGAGTGGTGATCACAGAGGCTGCGGCAGTTATATCAGAGCCAGCCAAAGTAGCGCATTTTAAAATAAAATTGACTTTAATCAAACCACGGATCCGTGATAAGTATTGTTATCCGTCTCGCCACTAGTGTAGTAGCACTGATCACTTTGAGGGGGGATAAATTTATCCCCACCGGGGATAAAAATAATTAAGCAGAGGCAGGGATACATTGACCAGAAAGGGGGAAATCCCACGCATCCCCCGGCAAATCGCACCCTGGTTGTACATTTTAATGCATTAATGTGGTACACATTCAGAGAGAAAACTTAAGAGCGCCAACCCCTTTTCAGTTACCAAATTGAAAAGGGTAAAATATGTCTTTACATTGACGTGCACCTGGACTTTAAAGTTGACTCAATCTTCTTTTTAGTTGTGATAGTATATAATAGTGTATTAATATTTGTCATATTACTGACACAATGGTGTTTTTAGTAAGCCAAACCATTTAAATATAATAATAATAATAATAATAATAAAGACAGAAGTATGTTACTATTGTAATACATTTGCACTGTAAAATAAAAACATTATATAAATGGAGCTTCACAGTACAGTAGTAAAATTGCTTATCTCTTGATTTCTTCACTTGCAAGAGCTAAACTGTCAAGCTTTTCATTTTAGCGTGTAGATCTTTTATATTCCTTTTAAAGTCTACAAACATGTTACAAATACTTCCTCCTTCAAATGTAGTGAAATGCTTTTACAGTTACATTTTTACTCACCTGGTAAGGTATTCAGATCTAGTGTGATTTTGTCATATTTAGCGATTTAATTAATCATAACTACTGTACGAAGTAAAAATTAATATGACATTATATTTTTCTGTAGACTCTCAGACTGCAGTATCAGTGAAGGAGGTTATAAAGCTCTGGCTTCAGCTCTGAGATCAAACCCTTCTCACCTGATAGAGCTGGATCTCACAGGAAATGATCCTGGAGAATCAGGAGTGAAGGAGCTCGATGAAATGCTGCAGGATCAGAACTGTCAACTCAAGACACTGAGGTGAGTACTATTAAAACAACACTCA